>VZRS01011050.1:239207-469281 GCA_013398055.1 Ifrita kowaldi
TTTTTCCTTTTTCTCTTTTTCTTCTTCTTCTTTTTTTTTTTTTTTTTTTTTTTTTTTTTTCCAAAGGGAGGTCATGTTTGTATTTCCATTGGACACCCCCTGGGACTGATTGCGAGGGGAGGCAAGAGTTTGTGTCTCATCTGCATCCCAAATGTCAAGCTCTACATTTGATCCGTAGGGTCACTGTTGAGGTGACATGGGTCACAGGCAGGTGGCCCTGCCCTTTTCCATAGGGAAAGGTAATGCTGTTCCTTCTTTGCAGTTACCATGAGGAAAGATGTGGGAAAAGCCCCTCTTTTTCAAGCCTAACACTTAGTTCAGAGTTACCTTAGGACAACATGGGTTTTACCCAGGGCCCTCATGAGAGTGGTTTTATCTCATTTCTTGTTTCACAGTCACAACAGAGATGGAAAAATAGACACTGGCACTGTGGGAAGGATTGTTTGGTTTCCACATCAGGCCAGGTAGAAGCTGGTCAGAGCAAAGGTTTGCACAGCCCATTACCTGAAAAGGGGCTCTTGGGAGAAGAATAAAATTAGGGCAAAACCACAAGGGTTCTTGCTCACAAACCCTACACATCTCCATGTTGTTGAGGAGCTTGGCACCAGGGATGTTTTCTGGGCCTCCAAAGGGTCTTCTTCTGCCAATGTGCCTGCTCTTCCCTTGGACTCTGTTTTTTTCTCACCACACAAAGGCCCAGCTCCTTGTTGCTGTGGTCCCACAACCACAAGCGATGCACAGAGCAGACCTCCTGTTGGAGGGACATGGGGTGAGCCTTGCCACACGTGACTGCTGCCACTGCCCCCCTGCTCATCTCCTGCCAGCCCCCAGCCGTACAGGATTCCTTCCTGGCCCCAAAGCAGTGCCAGAGCGGAGTGATAGCTTTCTGTTTCTTTGTCATTCAGGTCGAAAGTGCTCAAGGGGGCAATGAAATGGAGACTGTGGGATCATGGGCAAGGGCATGGAGAGGGAGCCACAGAAACGGCTTTCAACAGCTGGCAGGGAATAAAAATAGCCCGGCTGGTTCATGGCTATAAAAAGGTTTATATGCTGCACTTCGAAGGAGAAAATTGACTCCATTACAGTCAAGTGGCTCGGTGCCTTCAGCTGTGTCTGGACACATCTGATTCTCAAGGAAATTGTTTTGATGCCTTTTGTTGTGCTCCTTTAGCAGAGCTATGCAACCCCTGTGCGCAGGCACCCGCTCTTCACACTGCTGCATTCTCTGTGCCCACTGCACCTGCAGGAGGCAGGAACAATTGCATCCAAACTCTCCGATCTTCCCTTGGTCCTGCTAATGCTTTCCCAGGTGCTTTTGAGCCCATGGTCCCTCCTGTCATAGGATCTTTGACAGGGAGAGTCTTTTGCATGGGCTGGGCTGGGGTTCTGGCTGCAGATGCCCCTGGCAGCCAGCAAAGAGCACTCATACCAACCATTGCTGCACTTCGGCTTCGTGTCCCCATCAGAGATCCTCCTCCTCACCTCCTTCCCACACTGTCCACACATCCCAGGGAATGCTATCCTCAACTCCTCTGAGGTCTAGGAGATGCGAGACTCATGGCCTTTTGGGACCGTGCCCATGCTCCCAGCTGGGACCAGTGGCACCACGCACCATTTTTCTGTGGAAACACCCACCTGGGTGAGGACCCTGGCAGCAGCTGTGCTGTAGGACTGTGAGTTCCATGGTGCTTTTCCCCAGTCTTGAAGCATCTGCTTCTCTGATGAGCTATGGGGACATCAGCAAGTGCCACCTCTCCCCAGTGAGTCCACATACACCCATGGCAGCCCTGCATGGGCATTGCTGGAGCTGGATCTGGACATCTGTGAGACAGAAAAGAAAGTCTTTATCAGAATTTGTGAGATTGGGCTTGGGATAGGGGGTTCAGCTTCCAAGGACTTTGATTATAGCTACATGGGTTAATTGCTGCCGAGAATTTGGCCAGGTGTACAAGTCACACATGAATGCCCAGAGTTTAAAGCGATTTTTGGCTTTGAAATATCCTGTGTGTCGGCTGCTCCTGCCTCGTTAAACAGCTCGTTCTGTTACAGTCACATATGCTTTAGAGGCACGGGCCTTTCTGGCACACCCGGATTCCCTGTGGGAAACCCATATGCTGATGTTCCCCAGCATGGGCACAGCCTAGCAAGCTGCTAAAGGGGCACCATGGGTGATGGAGAATGAAGTTTTCATCTTCATTTCGGAGCAGCAGCCCCGGCGAGCAGATGTAGCCAAGTGACGCTGACATTTAAAGCAACTCCCGAGATTACATTACGGAGATTATATTTAATATGGATGGCCAAATCTTTCAAACAAAATCAATGTTCTTTCACTTAATAATACCCTTGCCACATCTTAATGAAGGCTCCTCCAGCCCAAGGTCCCATTCTTCTGCCGTCATTTGGTTGCATGGCTTCGCTGACTGCCTCAGATGGTACATAATGCTATTTTCATCCCTTTCTATTGGATTTTATGCGTTCCCATCCTTGATTTGTCAATTGCCAGATCAATTAATCAAGGGACTCTTAGGGGAGAAACATTTTTATTGCTGAGAAGGAAGGGGAATTCATTTAAATTCTGCATCTTCCTGCAGCATCCAACATCTATTATTAACTCTCCCCACCGGGCAGGGAGAGGAGGACAAAGCATCTACAGGCAGATCTGTGGCCATCTGAGTTATTTGCAGAAATAAGAACCATGCTGGGCTGATCCCTGGTCTGCCCCTTGGTTTTCACACTGGGAGAGACACCCAGGCAGTACCCCAGAGCCAGGGATGCCTCAGGCTCCTGCAGCAGGTCCAAACAGGCTGTGCTGGAGCCTGAGCTGAAGTTACAACATCTGTGGCTGAGAGGAGAGATTCACTTGTCATCCCAGTAAATTCAATTTAATTAGTGATGCCTGAAGATATTTAGTCGAGACAGGAGCTGTACTAAAACTTTGTGCAATTACAGAGCCCAGCATCAGCCTTTGTGAAAGCTGGGGGAAAACCCAGTTCATTTATGTGTCAGCTGGTGCCTGTCTCAGGGTGAAGTGAGCCCCAGCAGGGACTCCTGAGCACCCCTGTCAAGCGGTAAATTTGCTGCAGGCCCAGCTCTAGCCTGTTCCAGAGAGCAGACTCCTGGCCCTAAACAACCACCAGCAACCACGTTTTCTCCTGTCACCTCTCTCAGGTGGGATTCCTGAGCTCCCTTCTGGGTTCATCAGAATGTTTCATTTTGGGACTCCCTCTCTGTGTGCACCAAGCTTTGCATGCTCTCTTCCAAAATGCAATGTGGCCTTTCCCCAGGAGACTCTGTAGCAAGGCTGGTGGCTGGAGAAACCAGCTGGGAGCTAATCCCAACCAAAACACAAGCTCCACACATTGAGTCCAAGTCTGAAAGTTTGGGCATTTAAGGACAAATCAGACTGAGGTTTTCCCTGGACAGAGAGCTGCATCAATATCCCTGCATGATCCATCCCTCCCTCCAAATCTCCTCTAGAAGCAGCCTTGTCTGGGGGTCGGGTTGGCACCCAAATTGTCCCATGGACACCTCCTCACACTCAGCTGACCAATGGCTGGTAATCCTCCTGCTCTGGAGACATCCTCCCTCAGGGTCTGTGCTACAGAGATTAAAAATAAATTAAGAAAAAGGATTATTGAAATTGTGTCTCCAAAGAGGAATATGAAATTGCACAGGCCATAATCCAGTTTGCCACTTTTCCATCTCAATAACCCCCTGTAAGGAACCATTATTATTGCTTGCCTGCATAAATTCGGGCGGGGCTGGGATAAACTCAGTCCTTGCAGCCACCTGTCCCCACGCTGCAGTGGAAAGGCACAAGCTCACCATTCCTTTGGGCTCCTGACAGCCCTTCTCCCCACCCCACAGGAAGGAGGCCCCCTGTACTTGGCAGCCACAGGGAGCTGGGACCAGCTGTGGGCACACCAGGCATCTGGATCTCCCCTGCCTTTGGCACCTGTAAGATTCACTTGATGATCAGTGGTTATTTAATGAGGATATGTGGAGCTGCTGGGACTGCAGGCAAATGGTAAAGGTGGGGCTTTTGTGTCCTAGGGTTTAAAAATAAAATGCAATTTTGGCAGCCACTGCAGGAGAAGGATGTGCCTTGTGAGCCTGTCCAGGTGGTGTGGGGCCAGGGGAGGAGGAGCTGCTGTGGCAGCTGAGTTACCAGCAGAGAGGACTGACGGGAGCAGAAAAGTGTACTCAAACATCTCTGCCAGGACCAACTCTTCCAAATAAATTACCTTGCTCAGGAAATGCACAGTGGGCAGACCAGCAACACAGCCATGTTTGAATCAGTCCTTTTCCTTGTTTGCTGTGGGACAGAGCCTGACCCCAGAGAGGCCAGGGATGCTGGCCAGTGCGTCCATCCATGTGGTGGTGGGTTGGGTCTCCGAGCCTCAGCCAGTGACATTGCTGGGCACAGAGAGCAGGTGGCACTCAGGTGCTTGGCCACTGAGAGCCCAGAAGGACTGACCCAGTGCCACCAGTGCCATGGGTGGACTTTGGGACCACAGAGACCCCACAGACAAGAAGAAGTAAGAGTGTGATGGGAGAACATCCTCCTGTGGTTTATGCTAAACCACCAAGGTTCACGTTAAACCACCAAGGTTCACACTCAAGGTAGGGCTGAGACTCTGCACCACACAGATGAATGCCTTACCAGTGCCCTGGGCCCACAGCACAGATGTGACCACTGGTGTTCACCTCCTGGTCCTTCTCCAGGGGTCTGTCCATCTCCAGGCATGGGGAACAGGATCCCAGCTTGTGCCTGACTGCAGAGCTCCATGCAGAGCACCACCACGGTGCCTGCACCTGCCTCCATTCCTCTGTCCTGTGCCTGAACTCTTCTCTCTGACCTCTTCCCGTGCTGGCCCCATGACACTGCTGCTTCTCAGAGCTCAGCAGGATCCTCCTCTCAAGCCTTGGTTGATACCAGCTGGAGCAGTTGGGAAGCTCCACTGCTCCTGTAGGTAACCTCCACCCTGACTTCCCTGGGGGAGAGCTGTTCCTCAGAAACACACAGAAATACCAATGAGAAAGCCCTTTCTGATCAGCTTTTCCAAGGCACAACAAAGCAGGGAAGCTCCAGGTGGATCAGAGGGAGCCCCTGGGAGTGCAGCATTTGAATCAGTACCATTGCTCTGCAAACCTCACCGAGAGGGACATCAGCCCTGGCTGCGATGGGTCACTAACTCAGCAGCTCTGGGCAATTTACCCCTCCATAGTTTTAGTGTCTGCCACGTGGTAGGCAGAGCTCAGAGCTCGTGTGAATCATGTGAAGCCAAGGACCAAAACGTTACTGGGGATGTGGCAGGAACACACAGCCATCGGGGCCATGGCCAGTCTCAGGGGACAGGCTGAGTGTCCAGGCTCTGCTCTCTGCCCTGGGCAGACAGGTCCATCAAACCATCTACAGGAAGGCAGGATCTGGTCCAGGGCACAGCATTCAGGATCTTGAAAAGGTAAATGCCAGCGTGGACGCCGCACAAACACAGCGTGGGGTAAGGGCCTCTGTTTGCCTATGCTGCCCTGAGTAAACCAGGGCACTGAGCTGAGCTCCCCAGCACCACAGGCAAACAAATCCACCTATAATAGCAGAAACAAAACAAAGATTATCTGTTATTTCCTCCCACCCGCTCCAGTTCCCTAAAAATAACTCCCATTAACCATCTCTATCTATGCAAAGTGGCAGACACACCCCTCCAGCTGCCGGCTCACCTCAGTGTCTCCAGTCTGACTGGGGTGGCTGTGGGCCACTGCTGAGGTGCTGCAGCTTCCCCACCGTGGTGACAGCTGGGGGACTGTGGGGTGCTCCTGAAGGCTGGGCACCGAGCGTGACGGAGAGGAGCCTGCCCTGAGCTTCCCTGGTGCTGAGGAGCAGGCACAAAGCTCTGTGTGTGCCACCAGCACTGATAGCAGGGCTCAGCACAGGGAGCACCAACCAGCCTCCATGTCTGGGACCAGCCAAGGACCACCCTGACCCTGAAGGAAATCAAGCGTTTTTAGTGGTTCCGTGCCCTGTAATGGAGGATAAATCCCACAAGTGTTGAGGTTTCATGCTCAGAGGGAAAATGCTGCAAAAATGAGGTTGACTTTACAATACAGTGGCTATGGCATGGATTGGGGGTCTTCCTCCTCCTTTAGGCTCAACATCCAACACCACAGCCAGAGCTTGAAAGGAGTTCAGCACAGAGTGGATTTTGTCTTTTCTGAGGCAATGACTATGTGAGCACAGCATCACCCTGCCACCCAGAGCTGGAAAGGCACATGGGGGCCTCCTGACCTTGGCTCCCTGAGCCACCCAATGATGTCCTTCTGCAGCCGAGCCATATTTTTAGGTCCTTCTCCCTGCTGATTCATTAGTGGAGCTAATGTTCTCCAAACTGCTGGGCTTCTGACCCTCGAGGTGTGTACGCCATGCACTCCTGATAAATATAGACCACTTCAATTACATAACCTGTCTAATAAGCAGCACCCGTCCTCCCTGCGGGCAGGCAGGGACTGGGAACTGAAATGCCTCTGCCAAGGGTGTGAATGGATGCCTCGCTCCTCATTTTCTTTCCATTGTGATCTGTTTTCAATGACTTCCTGCTGCATCATCTTAACGAGTGACTCAGTGAGGGTCGACGGTCCTGGAAGTACTCCAGGTTCAGGGCGACCTGTCTGCTCTGCCGGTGTGCGGGGCAAGGCCCCCCTTTCTAATCCTCCCCTCTGCTCGGGGAGACGTGGTAGAGTGGGAGGATTAGGATTTGGAGACACTGAGCTAAAAGGTGGGTTCATTTCCTACCGGGATGTGTCAGAGCATTTGGCAGACGAGGGGTAGGTAACCGAAGAACTTTATATCGAGGGGTGCAATGGTCTCTCCCTGGAAAAGGCACCTGGCTTAGCTAACAGAGCAGCAAAAGCACCTCCCTGTGTGCTGTGCCAGTACAGAAGGCTTTGAAAGTCCACGTGCTTGGCAATAAAGACGCCTCGGTATCAAGTAGTGAGACATCAGTGGAGTCAGGCTGTGATCTTACAAGATGAATGTCTGATAACTTTAGGACTTAGATGTGACTGCAATGGCTGAGTGGCAAAATGCAGAGTAATCATTAAAAAGAGCATTCAAAGTACAGTGTGAAGCACATTACTGATAGACTTGACAAATGCACACACGAGTGGGATGATTTCTTTTTGTGCCATGGTTTTTCAACCCCTGGCCTCTGGTTCCTCGTGGCACTTGCAGCAAGTCCCCAGTGGAGAGCACTCAGGGAAAGCAGGTCTGCCCCACAGCAGGAGGTTTCTTTCCTTGAGAAGGCAAGCCTTGTGTCATTCAGAGGGAGAAGGAGCTGTTCCCACCAGCTGCACCCGGCGCTGCCATGGCTTGGCATCGCTCAGCCAGGCTGGCTGTGAGCAGCGTCATGATGGCAGAGGGCTGTCAGAGCTCGAGGGATATTTATGACAAGGACCACTCTACCTATATTTGTTGTTCCTGCTGTGCCAGCATCCAGCATGTCCTGTAATAACTTTAATGGCTTTTATGCAACGGCTAGGAATGATGAAGCTAATTCAAGGTAAGGTATTTAACCTCTCTGGTTTTATTCCTGTCTTTATCTGACCTCTTCCAGCTTCCCTCACTGTTGGATTCAGGCTGGAGCAGGGCAGAAGACTTGTCCCAAAGTGGTGGGATCTGCTCTGACCTTCACCTCAGCAAGTAGCTGCGCTTTTGCTCCTGGACTGTGCCTCTCCTGACATGCTGTGGCTGCCACTGGGCACCACCTGAGGAGATGTCTCCAGTCCTGCTGAACCACCTGGGATGCACGAGGTGTGTGACACATGCCACTGGACAGTGGCAGAGCCAACAGTAGAGCCCAAGGTCTTTGCCCCAAGGTCCACAGTCCCCCCATAGGGTCACAGGTCCGGGGCCTGTCCCAGCCTGCAGCAGAGGACACCAAACCCCATCACTCCTTGCCTGCAGTGCCCTCCTCTACCTCCTGTCCTTAAATGATGCAGAAAGTCTGCTAAGGACTTTCCTGCTGGAAGGACTCAGCAGGAAGCAGCTAATGCAACCTCTCTTGTTCATCCACAGGACTGATGTCCAACGGATAATTAAACCACAGGCTCCTTTCTCATTAATCCCTAATTATGCTCTCTCTCACTCACAAAGCACTCTCCATCATTAGCAGTGGAAAGCTGAGAGCCTGCCTTTAACCTTCACATGTTGTGAAGAGGCAGACCTGAACACCTTGCTGTGATCTTGCATAAAACATCTCCTTGTGCTGCCTCTCAGGGGCTCCTGGAAAAGAACCTCCCTTTCCCCAGTGCAGGCAGAAAGCAAAACCTCTACAGGAGCACAGCGACTGTAGTGAGAGGTTGGAGATATCCTCTGGGTGTGACACTTGACCACTGAGTGACCACGGGATGAGGCTTGCCCTTGCCCTGCTGCAAGGGCCCCATGATGGACCACAGAGGCCTGAGCCAGCTGCCCTGCCCCTGGTGGCTCATCACGGTGCGGGGGTAGAGAAGGAGACCAGACTATTCTGAGACCTTCAACACCTTAATTTAAAGCCAGGCTGAGGCACCCTGTGTTCTGAGACCCCAACAGCCCTCTCATGGTGCAGGAGCAGGAACTGTGGGAGAGCAGAGACCACAGAACATCAGCCCCGCTCCCAGTCGTGTCAGACAAAACCCCACCAAATCAGTAGGATGAAGTCTCTGGGGGTGGGTGTGCTGGGGACACGGTAGGGACAGGCCCAGGCAGGCAGCTGGGTTACTGTAGCTGGAATACCTGCCAGCCCCCACTGCTGCTGGCAGTGTGGTGTTTGCTGCCATTATCCTGCTGCACCCTGCACTGTCCTGCCCACGATGGGGGGACTTACTCCCAGCCGAGGCCTCGGGGGCCAGGAATAATCCCTGTCCCAGACAGACATGCAGCATCAAACCCACAGATGAGTGTTACAGCCTGATGCCAGACACCGGCTTGCAGTAAGAGCTGCCTGTGCTCTGTCCTCACCCTTGGCCCACACCACTCACAGCATCTCTGATAAGACCACCAAGGCCACCTGAGAGCTGTTGGTCAGCAGGTCCTTCCCCAAGCAGCTGCACCTTTCCCAAGTGCTCCTCTCTGGCTTCCCAGCTGCTGGCTGAAGCTCTGGGATCCTGTGGGATGATGCTCAGTGTCCCTTTGTCCTTGTGCTGGCCATGAGGATCTTGCACTGTTTGTGCAGATGAACCAGCTGGCAGGTGGCCATGCAGGAGCCCAGTGTGGGTGAGGAACTGGATCCAGTCCCTCTCCTTGTGTGTCTCTCCAGGGACAGACAAGTGCAAGGAGCCTGCAGTGTCAAGCAGTCCTCAACTCCTGCCTTGTGAACCTGGCCAGCACAGCCCGATCCATGTAGGACAGTGGCTCCAGGATTGTTGTTCTCCTGCTTTAAGCAACTGAGGGCGTCCCAAAACCTTCTCCTCTCTTGCTCCTGGGAGGGAGAGAGGAGAAGGAAGGCAGAGAGTGATAAAGGAACCAGAAAAGTTTTGTTTGCTGCCAAAAGAGGTTGTTTAGAACATTCCCTTTAAATGCTGGTTCTGCTCCTGCAGGGATTGGTGTTAAGGCGTGTAAGAAGCAGCGCAAGTTCAGATCCTGACCTGCCCACGTCCAGGACTGCGCATGGTTGTCTGATCCACAGGTGCTGGAAGGTTTCCCTGCTGTGACCTTGAGACCGACCCACTGACTCTGATGATTTGTGCCCACCAGAAAGCACCAAGGAAAGCCCTGGGAAAGTGGGGACCTTTGCTTAGGTAGCTATAAAAAAGGCACTTGAGTGAAGGGAGTTCAGAGCTGAGTTTCAGAGAGCTCTGAACGGCACAGGCAGTGCAAAGGTGTAGGAGGCAAATGTGGGGACCTACCAGCAGGCAGAATATCTCCACTTGAATAACTTCAGTGGAAAATCGGGAAGGGAAACTAACTGTGCAAGTGGGGAGGGGGATGATGAGGCAGCTCCTTGCCAGGAAGGTGAAGGAGCACCTGGCTGCCAGGCAAAACATGGATTGCATAAAGCAGCACTGCTACAAGTGATGTTGCAAGCTTCCCTGGAAAGGTGGGTAGCTTCCCAGCCTGCCTGGGAATCTTACTGACAGTGAGGGATTATTCTATCCTTAAAGAACCCAGGGTCTTGCACAACTGCCCGGAAAAGAAGCAGGAGAAGCCATCTGCATGTCTTTAAACCCAGGACATCAAGTGAGCAACACGAGCACAGAGAGGACACAGCACCCTGAGTAGCTACAGGGACACCCGGGCAATGCCAGCCCTGGTGGGCAGCCTGCCAGGTAAGAACAGAGGGAGGCTCCTCCTGGGGCAGTCCAGTGGTCCTGCTGGGAGCCACCCTATGGAGGATGTTCTTTCTCTCCTCACTTTCTCAGAAGTTGCCTAAGTAAAGAAGTGTTTTGGCATAGACCTTTTCCTCCAGCCTCTAAGACAGGATGACACGCTCCCAGCAGCTGAGCCCAGCACCGGGAGGAGCCAACACTTTCTCTAGCACCTCTATCCTGTTATCCCTAACATTTCCCGGCCCCGTGGGTTCAGTGGTAATCTACATCCATTCCTCTGGCTCACTGGCCACCCAGCAGTTCAGAGAGCAGAGCGAGCCTTGAAGGCAGGGAAAGAAATAATGCAGGGGGGCAGAGGGCAAGATCCAGCAGCGGTGTTAGTGCCAGGTTACGGCTCCACAGAAAGCAGTGCCTCCTGCTCCTCCCACAGCATCTCCTCGTGCTCCCATACCCTGCAGCAGCTTATCCTTCTCTGCTGTGTGTCCTGGGGATGCACAGGCAATGCTGAGGCCTGAGCCCCTTTAGCTCTTCTCTCTGGTAAGGCTGAAGGTGCTCCTCTGCTCTCTGCAGTTGTGGGTGAAGGGGCCCTCACCTCCTCCCTCAGACAAGCAAGATGGAGAGAGAAATCTAGGGAAGAGGCTGCTGACCACCAAAACCATTACACTTACCTGCACCTGCACCTCTGTGTCTCTCATGCAGCCCAGCATGAAGCACCTTAGAAGCAGCAAACACTCTCCCATCTTCTACTGAGAGCAGCAATGCCCACCTGAGAAAATGCACACAGTTTTGTTCAAACTCTTCCCACATGTCCCACCACCAGAGAAACAGTCCTCCCCGATGAAGACCTCCAGAAAAGGGGATGACAAATCATCTGGAGGCCCTACTATAATAGAGCAAAGACGTCTACTTAAAAACTTGGGGCCTGATACCCACCCCTGATAAAACTGCTTGCCCAGAGGCAGAGCAAGGACAGAGGCAAACTCTTTCCCCCTCACATGCCTCAGCCCAAGCCCTCTAGGGGCAAAGTCACCCAACCATATTATAAGCACAGGCCATGCTCCCTGCCTCCAGGAGGAATTTCTGGTTGAGATTCTGTGTGATTCAAAGTCCTCAGGAAATAAAACCACCTTTTCTCCACAGTACTGAACTGCAAAGGAGGGGTTTGGGGCAGCAGGAGGGTGAAAGCTTTGGCCTCCGTTACTGATGTTTTCTGTAAGAACAGGTAAAACAGAGAAATACATTTTTTAATTGCATATTTGTGAGGAAACCAAGAGGAAGGGACAACCACCTTTCCAGAGTGACAAGCCACTCATTTTGACTTTGGGGGACTGATCTGAATGCTCTGAGAATCCACAGACATGGCCAATATCATCTCCAGCTGCACTATCTGCTACCAGGGTCTCTGTTTCTTCTTTCTGACACAGGATACCTGCTGGAGATGTGGGTGTTTCCCTAGGGCCATTATGGCAAGGCTACTCCCAACTGGGTAATGAGGAGCTGAGACACACAGCCCTTGTGCCTCCACACCGGATTGGCTCTCAAGCAATGGAGAGAGAAACCAAGGGGCCTGTGACCTGAAGTTACATTAAAGAAAGGTCCTCTAAGAACGTGAACCTTGCCATAGATCATTTCTTGTGTCAGTAATTACATGGGAAGTAACAGAATATGGCTAAAATGGAGGACTTACCCACCTACCACTACCTAAGGCAGGTTATTCTTCAACAATCCTGGTTAAGCAGCACAGCAAGGCTGAAGCTGAGCTGTGGTGCTTGCACAGTCAAAGGCTTCTGTGCCCCTTTACATGAAGCAGCTGGAATGAGGGTAGGACCAGATGCCCCTTTCCAGCCTCCCATGGAGACATGGGGGACTCTCCTTCCCTCACCAGCCACAAACCATGAGCGAGCATCGAAATGGACACGACTCTGCCTGAGTCAGCCAGTATGACTGAGGACAAGGTTTGTTCCTTACATGTGCAGTAAAAAGAAAACAGCAAAATTAAACACATGCAATGCTTCAGGTCTTTATTGTTGCTGTAGAGTAACTGGTACATAGTTAAAACATTCTAATAATATTATAAGTGAAATCTGAAAACTAAGGCTTTCTGTAGGTTTGTAGTATCCTGGTGTTTCCTTTCACACAGTGCACATATAAAATCAAGTTATAAAAACACGGATCATTTTTAAACAACACCGATTGATGCAATGCACAAAACTAGGAACTACATCTCCTATGATCAAGACAACACCTTACAGACCAGCTTTGGGCCTTGCAGCTTTGAAGTCAAGAGAAAAATGTCTTGGTCTGACATCCTGCTACCCAGATGAGCCTGATGACACACACAGATGGCAGGGTTTCAACCTTCTGTTCTGAGCAGAGAGAAAGAAACCCCCTGATGCTGATGAGGAAACATTTGATTGAGCAAAGGGGAGCAGCATCCTTAAAGCACAGCCTTGATCCCAAACAATACATGCAAGACCCAGCAAGATCTGTAGGTCCTGCAGACAGAGTTCAGAGGTGCAGCTGCTGGGACTACGAGAGAAGGTGAACTGGGACAAACCAGCTACTGAGACAAGTCCCAGTGCCAAGCCATGTCCTTTGTGATTCCTGGAGTACTAGCACCTTTAACCCAACAGTGTTGAAAAAATTTCAAAGTGATTTACTCAGCACAGAATCACAGAACTATTTAGGTGAGAAAAGATCACTGAGTCCAACTGTAAACCCAGCACTGCCAAGTCCACCACTAAACCATGTCCCTGAACGCCATCTTGGTGATCTTTGAAAAGGGAGACAGGGTAGGAGCAAAGTATTCTCCAAGAAATATGTATGTTGGAACCTTTTGAGTAAAAAGCTACATTCTCACCAGAGGAAAAAATCATTCACAGAAAAATCTTCCCCCAGTTCCTTAATCACTTTTTAAACAAAGAAGCTTCTCTATCCACAAAGCTTTTAGTTTTTATTCAACATTTTTCCCATCTTGCATTTCTAATTGACCTGGAAAATGATGCACATCATCTAAACATTTACATCAGACACAAAGCCAATACCCTTCCCTGTGAGAGGAGGATTCTTCACCCACCCCTCACTCTGCATCAGGGAGTTGGGCATTGCAAACATGACATTACCAGCTGACAAGCAGATTCTTCTTTCTCTCTGATCCAAATACATGAGAGAGGAAGACAAGTTACAGATTTTGCAGGATGTTTTCACCACATTACAGTAGGTCACATTTTTGGCTCCAGCTGGGAGAAAACCCCTTGTAAGGGCAAATGATGGATTGCATTGACTTCATTTTCAGAGCCCAACTTTAACTACACAGAGACATAAATCCTGTACTGTGCCATGACCAAGACTCACATGGATGTTCCTGATACATTTGATGACACCACAAAGTTCTCTGAATGACTGAGAAAAGCGTAGCTGGTATTTTATGTCACCAACACATGGAACCTGTCCTCTGAAGTCATTCCTGAAGATGATGTTAAGGCTATTGGAGTAGGCTGGCTATGGTTACTCCTGGTATGAAAGCACAGCCGTGGCTCAGGACAGACTGGAAGAAGCCTTTTAGGTCTCCTCTGCATTAACCACAAATGAGGTTTTTAGGTTTTCCCTTGCAGTGGGTTACCTGAATGTGTAGGGTATTAGCTGAAGAAAAACCAGGCTATGGAGGTTTAAGCTGCAACCATGCCTGTGATATCACAGAACTGCTTTAAAAAAAGACCTCAAGGCGCAGAAATGACCTCCCTTCCACTCATGACAATGCAACACCAGTTGTCAGGTACACAAATACAAACACGACAAAATCATTAAGAAACATAACCCTAAATATAAACCTAGTTTTATTTATTTTTAAGAAAAAAGGGATTAAAAAAATTGGAGTAAAACAGATGGCTTCAAGTACTTTCCGCATAATAAACAATTAGTTATTATAAGCATAGATTAAAAAAGACTTGTCACCTTGCAAGGGACAGTTGAATAGAGGCTGGTGATTCATTCAAAAAATGGTCTTTGAAACAAACACATTGACAACATGCTTAGTGTTGTAATTTAGAAGCAAACAGGTGTGTCCACCACGCCGACCCAACACTCGAGACACGCAGCACAGTACGAGACACATTTTGCACTCTGGACTTCCACATTTCACAGCAATGAAACAGAGCCAGCCCATCTGGGTCCAGCTCAAACGAGCCCTCATGCAATAAAGAACAAATACTTAGTAAGTGAGGAAGGTTTTGCAGCAATACAATTGATCAAGTTGTCTAAAATTTTTGAGGTTGCAAAACAATCTAACCTGAAGACCTGAAGTGTCTCTGAAGTGCTGGCAACGGTTTTGTCTTTTTCTAGGTGAGCATGAACATTACTTTTATTATATATGACAAGGGATACACTTGAAAGTGCCGTGTCTGAGTTTAAGCCTTCAGGTTTTCTGAATGTCATGAAAATACGGGAGAGTACCATAGTGTGAGCCCCAAAGGAACCCCCCAAAAATTGCAAAGGAGGTTGAAAAAGTAATGATGTCATCAGGCAAACAAAGCCAGTATGCAAAGGGAAGATGCAGCTCTTCCCCATGCTAAGTCTAAAACCCAAACCCATCTCTTGTACCACCAAGGAGAGAATCATTGCATTTCAACAGGTCTGTCTGACATGCACAGAACAAGCAGTCTTCCTGCTTATCTACATGGACACGTGAAATGCCAAAGGAAGCAATGTGAAAACCAAAATTAATACCAAGAAAAAAAAAAGGTATCTTGCCTACTCTGAAAACAAAATAAAATGCTTTCAACCAAAGAACATCTACAAAGATACAAGGAAACCTTTTTGAAAAACATTATCCAGTTACTCAGAGACGAACAGCTACTTTTGCCTCTGTGAGAAAAAAATACCAATGAACCAATAAAAACCAGCTCCCTATCCTGCAGCTCTGCATACTACAGTAGGAACAAGTCTCCTGCAGCTAGCAGGGAGACTAAAACAGAATGAAACAGTGAGAGATAAAAACTCAGGTCTGTTAAATAATCAGCAAACACTTAAATGGAGGCAGAGTGAGCACTGTACTGTTATCTGTACTATGACACAAGACTGCAAGGCTTAAAAATCCTCCTGAGTGACCAAGCTAGAATAGTTGAATAGTTGGTAGGTTCAGTAGTGTTTGGAAAAGCTTATGCAAAAATATTACTTCAAAATAAGTTTGAGTATTTGAAATAGAAAAATGAAACAGAACAACTTCTCCTTCAACTTTCAGCTACCATCAAAACTTACCAGTTTCCCAAATCCGGTGCTTAGTTCATGCCAAGGTGACTATAAAGAAATCAGACATCTGTCTCTCTTAGCAGAACTGTTTGGGTTTCTACATGAAACTTCAGTGCGTGTTGCATTTATTAATGTCCTTACGATTGTTCGATAATCCAGCAATTTGTTTCCTAATGACAGCAGAATGCAGTTGCTAGCTGCTTGTGAGAGCAATGCCGAAATTACATTCAGAGATTAAAAACTACCATTTTCACGTGTAGCAATAACTAACATTTTTCTTTCTCTTCACAGAATCATGTGCAAATGTCTAACAATGGCAATAGTAAAAGACAATTCTCATGCAAAAATTGTTCCCTGTGCATAAAATTTGCAGGGCATCTCAAAACCACCCTTCCTCTACCCCGGAACTAATTGATTTTTACTTTCGTGTCGTGAAATTTCTGTTGCTTTTTAAAATACCGATGGCAAGCGAGTTCAATGAGTTCCAGCCCACCAAATATCTTTTGCTGCACAACGAAAAAGACGACCATGGCTGCAAAGTACCACTGTGCAAAGCTGTACAGGTACAGCAGCGCGAGCATTCCCAGCGGGAACACCGTCCAGTAGAGGAGCGAGGCGCACTTCACTGCCAGGACCCTGAGCTCGGATTTACAGGGCGGGACAATGCTCTGCCCCGTTGCACTGAAGCATTTTCCACCTTCGTAGAAGTGGCGCAGTCTCTCCTCTTTCTCTTCCCAGCGCTTCTGGCACCAAAGCTGCAGCTCCTCCTTCGAAGTGGGCACTGTCTCTATGGGGTATCTCTGGACGTGGAAGTGAATCTCCTTTGGGAAGTTTCCTTTCAAAAGGTGCTTCTCTGTCTGAGGAATGTTTTGGGGGTATGCCACAGTTATGTCGTGGATGGCATCGAGATTGTCACCTAGAAGAAAGGTTTGGGGGAAAAAAGATCAATACAGATCATGCAACACTCAGAACACTAATCTGCTTCAAGACATGATTTGAAAACTATCCAAATTATAGCAGAAATCCCAGAGATACATTAACTATGCAGACTGTGTTTCATCTGTTAGAATATCTAAAGGCTGAAAGGTCAAACTTTTCCCAATCACTGCATGTTCTGAATCTGAACAAAAAGCTTTGGGAACAAGATTATACACAGCACACACCAATGCAGAATTACAATAGTAGGAGAATTAAGTCAAATGTAAAGGAGAGAAGATGCACATCTGGTCTCGGATAACAAGCACTGTATGGGAGTCTGATGTTCAGCTGCTTGGGTGAAGGGAACACAGCTAACCATTCAAACAGCAATTGCAGATTAGAAATTCAAGGGGATATTGATGAAAAACCCCCCTACTCTTCATTAGTATGCCTGATTGAGCCAACATTTTTGAAAGGATATCAGTATTGCCAAAGCAGGGCTTGCTAGAGCATCCCTTGTACTACGTGGTTTTACATTTTGCACTTTCTAAATACCGTCTTTATCCCCCGGCCTCTGAACAGACATTCTTTTTAGATTTCATAAAGTAAATTCTGCTAGTGTAAAACTGATCTAAAAATAGGCATGTGGTGCACTGGATGTTGCATAACTGTTAAGTTCTGCCAGCAGTGATTTATGTTGCTGTTTTTATTTGGCTGGCTGGCTCAGGGCAAAATAGAATTGGAGACTAAAAGCTGTCTCCAGTTGCAGCAATTGAAGACCTTTGTTCTCACAGACGATGCCACTTCTTGCAAAGATGATCAAAACCTACTCTTTAGCCCCACTCTTCGTTTTCATTTCCTCCCCTTCCCTGGCATTTTGGTTTTCCTTTACAGCCCAAGAAATGACAGGGCCAGAATAGAAAGTTACTTTAAAAGGCCATGTTCAAAATGATGTATCTAAAGTTCAACTCCAAATATCACAAGAGGGGGAAAAACCCTATTCAGCCTTTCAGAGTATTTTATAATTGTGCTGTCTTGAAACGATCTGTCTCGGACAGTTTTGTGGCAGGTTACTTGGGGTTTTAAAGAGATTTATATGGCTCCTTGGAGGTCTATCAGAGCAAAACTCAATATTCCATCTTTTGTCTAGCTCTGGGATCACCTCTGAACGGAGAAGAGGATCCCTGTGTTCTGCACAGGTAAAACCTTTCAGATCTCCTTCCAAGAGATGCCAAAATTGAACGTCTTAGACACCCAGCCCTTACAAAGGGAAATAATGGTCAGCCTGTTGCACCTTAGCATAAGACGTTTTAGTTTTGAGAACAGCTTGCACTTTTCCTCCTCTATTCCAAATACTTCTACTATCAGAATTACAGTCATCCTACAGGACAGACATCCTTAGTTCCTGGCCCAACCAGGGGAAGGGCTGCTACATAAACCTCCAAGAGATTTCCATCTCTTACAATCTCCTTCCTCCTGATCCTCCATAGCTCCCCAGCTGTAGTGGAACATAAAACCTACACACTTTACGCCAAGAGGGAGGCCAGAAAGGTCCAGTCTTCCCGATATCCTTGCATCAAAAAAGCCTTTTATGAGAAGAGTTTTTGGCTAGATGAGTTTCTTGCACATCTTGCAGTCATTCATGTCTGGGCAGCTAAGCTATCAGTCTGCCAACTACATGAACTACTTGAAAAATCAAGGCTTTACACTTAAGGGCCACTGGCATACAGACCATGGGCAATAAATCAGATCTGCTTCAGACACAGATTTTCTGACTCTGTGCAAGCAACACTGGCAGGACTCCTTGCACTCACACAGCTGGTCTGATCTCTTTAGCATGCAGGTGTATTTCTCCCCATGAATTCCTGATCAGAAATAGGAAATCCTCTACTCCTTGCCTATGGATCCATAACATCCCCACACAAGACACCTTCCAGCAGGGCTTCCCACCAGACCCTAGAAGGTCTAGCCTACAATATGGCTTCTTAGTCACCCAGAACAAAGCTCAGAGCTGCATAGAGGAGGGTGAATGTTACTTTTTCCACGTGTGGGGAAATTGAGGCAATGGAGGATTACCTGGCCTGCTCTGTGTGTCCAGCTGGAACCAGTATCTCCTAATTCCAGCTGCAAGGTTCATCTATGAAAGTGTATTTTATACAAGAAGAAAAGAAACTTCAAAGGTAAATTTAGCATATCTGAAAGAACAGAAATATCAGAAAGAGAGAAGACCAGAATACCAGGTTTCATATCCAACAGGCCCCTTGCTTGGGTCATACATATTTAAGAACTCCACAAAAATGGCTGCCTGAAACTTTAATTCCCTGGCAAGGCAAGCTACAAGACAATCTGCTAAAAAGAAGAAAAGTCACCACAGCAGATGAAAGTAGACCATTCATGAGAAGGGACAAAATTCCCTTAGGCTAGGTTTAATCAGGCAGCTCTGAACCTGCATCCTTTGAGCATCTTTACTGTCTCTTTCCCTGTGAAGTTAGGCTGTTGTCTCTGCAATCTGGAGATATCTAACAGCACATGTTTCAGGTCAATAACAAAGTGCCAGTCAACCAGAAAATCAAGTGATCCTAAGTGAAGACACAGGGCAGCCACTGACTTAAAGATGTTTTTTCCACCTGAATTTAAAGACCTACTTCAAAAACCTGTTTCTGCTCATTTTAAGAAAATATTTCCCTAGGGGAAACCACGTCATTCTACTTCTCTAGTGGGTCAGAAAAGAAATAAGCAAACTCAGATACTTAAGTATCTGTTCATAGCTCAGAGAAGCTGTCAGAAGACAAAACACTTCTTGCAGTATTTTTAGTGACATCTGAGGATCATCTTTGTCCTGTGTGTATCCATGACCCCTTGAGGAAGGAATGAAGGACAAAGGAAATCAAATAATGTTCAGAGATTTGCATCTGAAATCTAATTAAGCTAAGAAACTGCCATTCAGGCTAAAATGTCAGGCAGGTAGCCCAGCTCCTCAGGACAAAGAGAAACACCAATTTCAGTAGCTTTACAGTCTCACAACTCTCTTCCTGCAGTAGAACTATGTATCCTTCATACCCATGAATAATATTTTGTCCTATGCTTTATAAAAACACCTCAGAAAAGGAAAGCTTACTGCAGTGCTCAGGAGTGAATATAAAGTCTGTTTCGAATCATTGTTGAGTGGCTGTCAACTGCACAACATGCAGACAATGATTAATCCATGTGGCAGTCTCCATTTTGGGATGACAAAATGCCTCAAAAGCACTATTCTTTAACTTACTGAACCTTCTGTGCCCCAATCAAAGTTATTTATATTTCAGCTCCGTTGATACACGACGTTACTTCAGGCGATTACAATGCACAGCTGGTTGCTTTGGGCACTGTACTCAGAGGTGGCACAGGGAGAACTTGACCAGGCTCAGGACCAAAATACCAGTATCAGAGAAAGACATGGGTTTTTTTAAGAAACACGTCCAAGGGAAAATGAGGACGTTTTCTTTCACTACACCAGTTGTTCCATCGGAAGTTTTACCCCTCAGTATCTGGTAGCCCAGTACAGCTCAGTTTCTGCAACCCCCTGCCCCAGCAAGCCAACATGCTCACACACAATGCAAGTGTACTATACACGGGCACAGCCAGCCAGCCACAGGCCAACATGGCCAGAAAACAGCTCTCAAGCAAACAAGATGGCCCCACGGTGTTCCCTTCTCTGGCTGATTAGGATAAAAGCCTGTCAGAGGGAATTAGACACAGGCTATGGATGCCTCCATTACTGCCTGTAGCCAGTCTAGGCTGCAGCTGGCCCAGATCCTTGGTTCTCCCAGGTGCTGGTACACCTGGACACACGAGCCCCCAGGGCCACAGTCCTTCTCCAGTGGTGGTACAGACTCCTTGCATGCACTGCCGACCTCTCCAGTAACTGGCTTTACACACTGAGGGCCACCCAGGAGCCGGACTTCGGATCCTCTCTTTTCCAGCTGCCTGTTCCTCCCCAAAATATCCCATCATAAGCCTTGTCCAAACCCCAAATGCTCCTCTTTGGCATCCTGTAGTGACTCCCAGAGCCCTGCCTCAGTCTGTAAGGTGATAGACAAGGCCCTCTCACTGTGACAGGTGCCCCTCCTGGCCCATGGGCTGATGGCTCCCCTGTGACAGCCCTTGGAGGAGCTGGGCTAAGGGTTCTGTTCCTCCATCTGAGCTTTAGGGTTTTCCCTGTCTGCCTTTCTGCCTCAGTGCTCCCTTGCATGGGTCCAGACAGACCTTTTATCTCATCACCTACTATAAAACTTTACAACCAAGAGCCTCTTACTAGGTTCAAAATAAAGATGTTACAGGTAAACTGAAAATTACTTTTAATTGTGTGTTCAATAATACCATGCCAACACAGTATTTTAATTCTAGGGGAAAAAACCCAGCCTGAATACAAAAGGCAGGATTAAATTATTTTCAGCTTCCTTCAAACACATTCACAAAGAGAATATTGCAGTGCAGCTACAATTGGAGACAACTGCCAGAGGTGAAGCTCACCCCTACAGCACAATCCCAAATAAGTGGGATGGACCCAGCCCCTGGTCCTGGATGGATGGGCCCATTCCTTGGCTAAAGCATTGCTTGGGAGCTCAAGCACGGCCTGTTTCTCAGTTCTGACTCACACCAACTACAAGGACACTTGCTTGGCCCCTGCCCTGCAATGCCGAGCAAGCTCACTGTGAGACAAAGGGACCTGTACAAACAGGGACTCGAGGGCCAAAATAATGACTCAGAACAGGAGCTCTGGAAGCCAAAATGACCACCAGTGAGCTAAAAACGATGGTGGCCCCAAGGCAAACGCATGCAATGAACTGCTCAGAGTCTCAGCAGCCTCAAAGGTGAATTTGAAACTGCTTGGCATTAACAAGGGTGGCTATTACCCATTTCCATTCCTAGCAAGGATCTCAGCTGCCCTAATTTGTTATTCTTTAGTTATCATTGACATTCCTTTAAACCTTACAAAGATTATACCGTCTCTTGCCCTGCTCTGATCCAGCAGAGAGAATGCTGTTCTTAACCAGGGTACATCACAGAACAGCAGCTGATGAGCTGCTGAGCCACCAGGGGAGAGGCACACGGAGATGCTCTCACAACACAATATTCATTCTTCAATTCAGCTGCTCTGTTGAAAGTGGGACCTCTATGTGAGGCCCTTATCCATTCCACCTCCCAGCTCAATGTAACTGCTTTCTGCTGCAAAGTCACACACCTGTCCCTTCACTGCACAGCTCCAGATATTTCATATACTTCCAGGCTTCCATAAAACACTAGCAGTCACTCGCCCACCTATGCCTTAATATCCTCCACCCTGTACATATTTCCTTAGGAAACTCGACAGGAGGAGGCTTGGCACTTCTATAAATAAACTGATCAGCAAGATAATCAAAGAAAAGATAGAAACAAGTAGAAGAAAACTTGTCAGGTTCTACAATATCTGAATATTGTATGTTACCCTTAGATACACTTTTGGACATTAAAACAAAAGCCATCTAAAACTGCTTACTGGGAAATATTACTGTCTTGGCTCATGAGATTTGAGTGGTTTTTCTTTGAGAACACAGTATCAGGAGGGAGCAGCTTCAAGGATTTACAGCCCCTCCTGGGAAGTATCATGCTTGTGAGGATTTAAAACTTCAGGCAGCCCTCCTTAAAGCAACGGTGTCAGCTGGGGTTAATCTAAATCACTTTCAACTCAGTAGTTATTGGAAATCTTTTTTAGGTAAGTGTAGCAATCAAATAAGCAAACAAAAAGAGACAGAATGATAATGCTGGCTTTGATTAACAGAGAAGAGTGATCCTGCATACCAATTCTCTCTATACCTATCTGATTTTCCACTGGCATTGTGACACAAGGAGAGAAGGAGACCTTCCACCTGCTGATAAGAAGGAGTTAAGGACACTGCACCTCTCATCCCGAGGGTGGGAGCCAGGGGAAAGGACAGCCCTGTCTGCTTTCTGCTCCCCAGAAGGAAGGAAATGTGCTCTGAGTGCTGCATACAGGAGTAGAGGACTACTGGGATCCATACCAGGCACCTCCAGCCCAGACAGTTCAAAGATCAAGAGATACAAGGATATGCTCACAGCTATCAGCAACCATTACATGTGCTTAATTCTTTGGCTAAATACATTTAAATCACATCCTTCTGCAGCCTGATGCTACATCTCATTAATGTGTAAACAATACCACTAACTGAAGTTGCTGAGAGAGTGGTGGGGAGGGAGACCAGCTTTGACTTTGAAATCTCTGTAAATACCTCATTTAATTACTTTAAGACCAGACAGAATGTTATCATCATCTAATCTGATCTCCCGAATGACACAGGAGCTTATGCGGAATGCTTTCCTTTGGCCATGGGGTGTGGTGAGACAGACATCCCGCACTGCCCTAAAGCTTTTACCATGAGATAAGCAATTCCCCTAACTAATCAGGGGGGCGTGTAGGTGTCTGTGTACATCATTTTTGTACTTCTACTTCCTGACCACGTAACTTGGCTAAATTAGAGAGCTGTCTGCTCACAGAGGTAAGTGGTGGCATGATCTGTCAACCTCATAAGTTGCTCCTGAACAAACTAAACCCACTCAGTTTCTGAAATCTCAATATGAAACGTGGCTTTTAAAGCTCAAATCCCTTTAACAGCTTTTTGAACCTCTTCTAATATTTCAATATACTTTTCAAAGCCTGGGTGCTGGAACCAGTACAGTTTTCAAAAAAGGGCCTCATTAACTCCATACACAGGCATCTAGTACTAACACTCCCACTTCTTGTTTTTCCAGTCTTACCTGTGACAGAGCCTGAGATTCTCTCACCCCAGGCTGGTGTCTGCTAATTGGCTCCACCAACTGCATCCTGGGCTGCATCCAAAGCAGCGTGGCCAGCAGGTCTAGGGAGGGGATTCTCTCCCTCTGCTCTAGTGAGACCCCCCCTGGAGTGCTGCATCCAGCTCTGGGGTCCCCAGCATAAGAAAGACATGGACCTGTTGGAGTAAGGCCAGAGGAGGCCAAGCAGATGCTCAGAGTGCTAGAGCATCTCTGCTACAGATAGGTTGAAGGGAGTTGTTCAGCCTGGAGAAGAGCCCCGTGGAGACCTTAGAACACCTTCCAGTGCCTGAAGGGGGCTACAAGAGAGCTGGAGAGGGACTTTTTCAAGGCATGTAGTGACAAGACAAACAGGAATGGCTTTAAAGTGAAGGAGGGTAGGGTTAGATCAGATAGTAAGAAGAAATTCCGTACTGACTGTGAGGGTGGTGAGGCACTGGCACAGGTTGCCCAGAGAAGTTGTGGATGCCCCATCACTTGAAGTGTTCAAGGCCAGGTTGCATGGGGCTTGGAGGAACCTGATCTAGTGGAAGGTGTTCCTGCCCATGGCAGAGGGCTTGGAACAAGATGATCCTTAAGGTCCCTTTCAACCCAAACCATTCTACGATTTTTGATTCACATTTATTGCTTGAACACATCTCTCTCCTTGCCCTCTCCATCAGTCAGTTAATAAGAAGGACTGCAGTTAAGTCTGCCAGCTCCCTTCCAGCTCTCCAAACCAAATCAGATGGTTTAATATGGAGTAGTCCAGTTACGTCGTGTGAAGTTGGTACTGTGGGAAACCTAAGAGCAGACCAAGAAGTATCTTACCCTGATCTGCAAGTTAAGATGTATCAAGTGCTAAACTGGTCCTTAGTCTGTGGATTAATCTGGACAAAAATACTGGGCACGGGAGTTGAAGCCAAACACAGAAGATTTAGCTCAGAATTATTGCAGGCATAGTTTACACAGCTGTGCTTTACAGGATAAACACAAGTATGGGTCGTGGTGGTGGATTTCATGCCTTTCAGGACAGCTTACAACCTCCACCAAGGTTTCACAGATAAAACTCAGCCTTGCCACCTCTCCAGACACAGGGCCTCTGACCCTGCTGCTGTCAAAGTCACAGCCAGCTGGTCTGAAACATCTCACGTGGCTCCTGTCAACACAAACCCATTAATGACTTCGGGAACCGAGGCTGCTTGTTTAAAAGGGGAATCTCTGTGCAGATGAGGGAAGGATGTGCACGGGAAAAGGGGGATCCAGCCTTGGCAACAGGGAATGATCCAGTGGCTCCATGCACAAGACTGCCCAGGAGCTGCTGCTCCTCAGTCTTCCCTCCCTGACTCTGAAGGGTTATTTTACAAATAGCAAAGCAAAAGCTGGTCGAGCTATAAATAAAACACAAAAATATGTGGAGAGAAGGGAATGAAGGGATAAAAGGGTTGGAATAACAAGCTATTTCAGTCACTAGAGATGACCAGGCAAAACTGACTCACCACTCTTTACTCTATCATTCCCAAACTATATTTATCAAATCCAGATAACAAAAATGCCCTGTTTATTCCCTTGCCTGCATATCTGCTCTCTCCCAGCCTCCCATACTACAAGTCTTCTCTACACGCACATGTGGGATTTGGTTTTCAAAGGTATGTTACAAGTTAGGTAGAAGAAGACACGCTGTTTCTAGGCTTATAGGACACCACTAGTTTTTCAAACAGAAAAATGATGTTTCATGTAACAGAGAGACACTGACACTCTGGTATGCAACTTTCCAACTCCTCTGAGCTCAAACATGCACTTCCTGGCAAACTGCCAACCAGCTCAGACGAGAGAATCACAATTACACTTGAAATGAAGATAATTTACTACACTTCACTGAAATCTTTTCAAAAAACATCATGTGTACTCTACCTTGTCNTAAAACCACTCAGTTTCTGAAATCTCAATATGAAACGTGGCTTTTAAAGCTCAAATCCCTTTAACAGCTTTTTGAACCTCTTCTAATATTTCAATATACTTTTCCAAGCCTGGGTGCTGGAACCAGTACAGTTTTCAAAAAAGGGCCTCATTAACTCCATACACAGGCATCTAGTACTAACACTCCCACTTCTTGTTTTTCCAGTCTTACCTGTGACAGAGCCTGAGATTCTCTCACCCCAGGCTGGTGTCTGCTAATTGGCTCCACCAACTGCATCCTGGGCTGCATCCAAAGCAGCGTGGCCAGCAGGTCTAGGGAGGGGATTCTCTCCCTCTGCTCTAGTGAGACCCCCCCTGGAGTGCTGCATCCAGCTCTGGGGTCCCCAGCATAAGAAAGACATGGACCTGTTGGAGTAAGGCCAGAGGAGGCCAAGCAGATGCTCAGAGTGCTAGAGCATCTCTGCTACAGATAGGTTGAAGGGAGTTGTTCAGCCTGGAGAAGAGCCCCGTGGAGACCTTAGAACACCTTCCAGTGCCTGAAGGGGGCTACAAGAGAGCTGGAGAGGGACTTTTTCAAGGCATGTAGTGACAAGACAAACAGGAATGGCTTTAAAGTGAAGGAGGGTAGGGTTAGATCAGATAGTAAGAAGAAATTCCGTACTGACTGTGAGGGTGGTGAGGCACTGGCACAGGTTGCCCAGAGAAGTTGTGGATGCCCCATCACTTGAAGTGTTCAAGGCCAGGTTGCATGGGGCTTGGAGGAACCTGATCTAGTGGAAGGTGTTCCTGCCCATGGCAGAGGGCTTGGAACAAGATGATCCTTAAGGTCCCTTTCAACCCAAACCATTCTACGATTTTTGATTCACATTTATTGCTTGAACACATCTCTCTCCTTGCCCTCTCCATCAGTCAGTTAATAAGAAGGACTGCAGTTAAGTCTGCCAGCTCCCTTCCAGCTCTCCAAACCAAATCAGATGGTTTAATATGGAGTAGTCCAGTTACGTCGTGTGAAGTTGGTACTGTGGGAAACCTAAGAGCAGACCAAGAAGTATCTTACCCTGATCTGCAAGTTAAGATGTATCAAGTGCTAAACTGGTCCTTAGTCTGTGGATTAATCTGGACAAAAATACTGGGCACGGGAGTTGAAGCCAAACACAGAAGATTTAGCTCAGAATTATTGCAGGCATAGTTTACACAGCTGTGCTTTACAGGATAAACACAAGTATGGGTCGTGGTGGTGGATTTCATGCCTTTCAGGACAGCTTACAACCTCCACCAAGGTTTCACAGATAAAACTCAGCCTTGCCACCTCTCCAGACACAGGGCCTCTGACCCTGCTGCTGTCAAAGTCACAGCCAGCTGCTCTGAAACATCTCACGTGGCTCCTGTCAACACAAACCCATTAATGACTTCGGGAACCGAGGCTGCTTGTTTAAAAGGGGAATCTCTGTGCAGATGAGGGAAGGATGTGCACGGGAAAAGGGGGATCCAGCCTTGGCAACAGGGAATGATCCAGTGGCTCCATGCACAAGACTGCCCAGGAGCTGCTGCTCCTCAGTCTTCCCTCCCTGACTCTGAAGGGTTATTTTACAAATAGCAAAGCAAAAGCTGGTCGAGCTATAAATAAAACACAAAAATATGTGGAGAGAAGGGAATGAAGGGATAAAAGGGTTGGAATAACAAGCTATTTCAGTCACTAGAGATGACCAGGCAAAACTGACTCACCACTCTTTACTCTATCATTCCCAAACTATATTTATCAAATCCAGATAACAAAAATGCCCTGTTTATTCCCTTGCCTGCATATCTGCTCTCTCCCAGCCTCCCATACTACAAGTCTTCTCTACACGCACATGTGGGATTTGGTTTTCAAAGGTATGTTACAAGTTAGGTAGAAGAAGACACGCTGTTTCTAGGCTTATAGGACACCACTAGTTTTTCAAACAGAAAAATGATGTTTCATGTAACAGAGAGACACTGACACTCTGGTATGCAACTTTCCAACTCCTCTGAGCTCAAACATGCACTTCCTGGCAAACTGCCAACCAGCTCAGACGAGAGAATCACAATTACACTTGAAATGAAGATAATTTACTACACTTCACTGAAATCTTTTCAAAAAACATCATGTGTACTCTACCTTGTCACGATAAGATGTCTTGCTAGGCAGGCAAATCAAATGTACCTAAATTAGGAAATGGCTGAGTTATTTTTATTTTTTAAAAAATGCTAAACTAGTCATCCAGGTATTTCTGGAAAGCTAAGTACCATTACAATTAAGCAAAAACAAGACACCAACTACCCTTAAAATAAATCATACACAAACATATAGAGCTTATTCCTATCTTTAACATAATGGACTATCCACCTAATTCTTCTGTTACTTGTTGGGCATTTCAAATCCCTGGGAATCTGAGAAAGAAGTAATCCACCCCTGTACATTTATTTCTTTGCTGTCTGCTTGAATGAACAATCTCTCTCCAATGCAGATGAAATTAAGCATCAATCTCTACAACAGAAAACACGTTCCTATTTGAGGTAATGCAGTTCTACCAGAATCCAGCTGTTGTATCTGCAATTTCCACTGCCACTTCTGACTGGCCTCACTGAGTTAACACAACAGTAAAGCAAAACACTCCAGAGCAGTTTACACACACAGCTGTCATCCCAATGATGCTCAACATTGCAGGATGTTACTGCTAGGTAAACAATGGAGCTGGCTTAAACCCTGGAATTTCTGGAGAAGAAAAGTGGTACATTTTTAAAGATGCAAGCAGTAGCAGTAGGTATGAACTGCCATGTTGTAGTACAGCAGCATATGTAGGCTTTTAGGGATCCCTATTAAAACACAAGCATTCAAAAGGTTATACTTCCCAACCTCCCTGATCTTCTTATTAGATGTTATTTATTTCCCTCAGTTCTTCCAAAACCCTTGCTCATACTCTTTTCAAATGCTTCTATCTCTTTTCTGTACTTCTAGGACTTGTCAGGATATAAGGTAGGAATTTCCTCATCATTTTCTCATAATTTTTAAGCACTTTCACATTGCCTTAAATAAATATTTGCCAAAGCTGCAGACTGAGCATGCAACTTATTTTGAGCCTTGTCTTTGGTAAAGTCACTACAAAACTAGTGTGAGTCACTGTGAGTAGAGGAAACTAATTCACCACAGATACTCAGAAGGAAGCAGTTGTGGCAGCTCTTGCTTGGTAATCAACAGCTCAAAGTGCACCCCATCTCCTCGGAAATGCCACGGATTCTTGCTGTCCATCAGCCCTCACTTCAGGCCAGTGGAAGGATGGTGCTATGAATAGCATAACACCATCCACTGCTGTATTGCAACAGCAGCAATTAGTAAATGATGACTATTAGAGAAAAGACATTTTATTCTTGGCTTCTAGTGCACTACAGCTATTCTTTCTTGTAATTCAGATATAAAGGTTAGCTTCTTTTCCTCACTATACTCGATGTTTCTCCCTTTTTTCAGTAGCTCCAGATGAGTACCCTTCCCTTAATTCGGTGCACTTTGCTATCTGTCCTCACTACCCACAACCAACCGCTAGAGAGAACTCTTCAGCTGCGCACTGACCTGACACCGCCTCCAACCCTGCCCCTTCAGACTGTCCCAGGCATCACTCACCGGCCTTCAGCAGCCCCAGGAAGAGCAATCTGGAATCAGGGGGCAAGTCTGATTCCATGCAATACGACGGATTGGCTAGATGATACACCCAGTACCATTACATTTGGGATACATGACACTGAAAACGCATTTTGAGATATTTGATATTACAAATACGGCCCATCCCAAACCAAAACACTAGATGAAAACGTACCCTGCACCAAAAATAGAAAATGAACTGGATATTGAAAAAAACACCTGCTAGCTGCCACCTCAAATATTTGGATGGAGTGCTTCTGCAGATGTCCTGAGCCGATCTCTTGCACGCCTCACCGATTTGTGCTATTGCCATTCTTGGTCACAGTGGTTTGTTTTCATTTCTGTGTACAAAGCAGGAGGAATGCAGAACAGCACCAGCAGCCCCACAAGAAGGCATAATTTCAGCACACAGAAAATAGTGATGCTTATAAGCTCTCTCCAATGGATATATACAGTAAAGCCATATCACGCTTTAGTTTCACCTTGATTCTTAAACCCAGGACAAGGATTTTGCTCTGAAAACATTTCATTCTCTGCTGTTAGAAGAACTTCTGTCAGGAGCATCTGTTATATTATCTGAGTTTTCAGCTGAGGCATATTTACATAGAAATGAGATCATCTATAGATCTCTGGGAGAGCAAATGGTTTGGGGTAGAAAAGCACTCAAGTTTGAACTGAGCAGCAAAGCCCTAGTCATGAAAGAGTCAAGGAAACAGAGCCTCTAACATACTTTAATCTTCCCTTCTTTGTTGTAACCCTCTAGATGTAACTTAGCCCTTTGAAATTCAACTCTAACACTGCTAATTCAATTTCCATGTTTTTTTTCCACTGCTGACTGACCACACAAACCATAGAGCCCCCTGAAACACAAGTGTACAGCACTGAACAAAACAGGCATTTAGACCCATGGCTGCCTGCACCAAGATATGAACTTATAGTTCCCAATCCCCTGGTGCTAAAACAGTTTCCACCAGACCATGATACACACAAGTGAACAAATCTTATTAAATTTAATCAGCCAGTACTTGGGGGAGCCATCTTAATCAGAAAGGGATTTAATGAAAAGCTGCAACACCAATGAATACTCTTTAATTACGACTGACTAATATTTATCCACAAAGAGGAATTTATTTCAGGATTAGTCTGAGACCTGGAAGAAGCCAACGACATCAATTTAATAATGGAATGCCTAATTAAAGTATAATGGAAACCTAATTGTGATATACTGCTTTGTAGCGCACATGATTTATTTAGAACAATTGCTTTTCACTGGGCTCATTAGGGAAAGTTAAACAAAACACAATAGTAAAAAAGAAGAGGGAAAAACAGACACACTGGAACTTCCAAGATGATTATAATCAACTGATGAAAGACAGTGACATATTTGTCAGATAAAACACTGCCATCCCTCCGCAGGCTGTGATTAAACTTTCTAAAAAGGATAATGATTATATAGTTTCTTTCCTCCCTAATGACACAGGTTGTGGCCCAAACCCTACTCAGCTACTTGGTGGAGCTCCTCTGACGGAAATGAGACAAAAAGTTGAAGGGTCTGACGGCCTTTGGATCCTTCTCATGCATAGAAACCTCACACGCACACATGCACCCTCCCAGCCGCCATGGAAGGAGAGAGGATAACCAGTGCAGGCCCCTCCTGTCCTTCCCACCTGCAGGACTGACTGTTCCTGATCAGGATACGCTTCTTTAAGAAGGGATGGCCCTACAGGTACCCATGGCACATAACTGAATGTCTCCTATTTTTTTTTCTAAATAAAACATAAAAAGCTGCCCAATCCATTTTTATTGCAAAACCAGACATCCTCCTGATGGCATCCTGGTGGCACTGGCATGGTGGTCCCCACAGGATACTGGGCAGGTTGCTACTCCTCCCTTCACTCAAGCCAAGGTAAGGACATGTGCTGTTTATCCTGCATCACGTTTCTAGAGTGTCAGAGCAAACAGTGTTTCTTCCCTTCACTGGTAAATGGTAGGAAAACTGAAGGAGGTGCCCCTCTATCCTGCAGTGCCCTGCAGAAAATAGACATGGGGAGGTCCAGGAACAGGTGAGCTTCCTCTGGAAGCACTGAACAATTCCCTGAGCTCCAGCTCAGTTATGTTTAACTGGTGATGTGAGAATGGCTGTACCAACGGAAGCTGTCATGACAATGCCATAGAGAAGAGAAAGGGATGCTCCATACCACGGGATGTGTGAAAACACAGTACCCTGGCCTTACACATGCATGAGGGATTGCAGCCATTTTAAATGCACAGCAACACAAAGATCTGTCTCCAGTGATAAAATGATTTGCTAATGTTTTTTCCCAACTACTGCTATTCACAGAGATGCTTCGAAAAATTACACTGAAGTCAATCCCTTTAATGAAAATGAACAAGGAATGCTGTGAGTGCCTGGACAGTCATTCCTGTGCCCAGACAGATGTTGAATTTTGGGCACCCATCTTGTACTTCCACATGTGTGATGCTGCCAGTCTGCCAGAAGAGAAGTAAAAAGTGAATTCCTTTTGCAAGGGCAGCAAGAGTCAAATACAGGCCAGTGGTTCATCTTCAGATCTGGTCTCAATGTTGCAAGAACAAGGCTGAGAGAGATCATTTACCCCAGTATGCAATGGCCCAACACTGAGTCAATGTGTTGCTCAAGGCTTAGGGTCATCCTCTGTGCTTTGTAGCTTCATATTAAAGATGCGTACAGCAGTGGTCTGCTGGTTTTTATACTGATCAGATGGCAAACCCATGCTGGCAGCTGAAGTCAAAGATGAGAAGTGTTGTAAATCCTTCTTGTAAAGGCATCTTTGAACAGAAGTCTACAATCGGTTTCCTGAAAACATCTGCTATAAACTTCCATTTCTGAACTCCATGGAACATTTAACTCCACTGGCACTGCATGCTAGACAGCTCTGAAAGCACTCATCACTAATGTTTTTAACATTGTTTTTTAACACAAATATGAGTATGTACATAACTAAACCACAATGAATAGAATCAACTTAGGCAGTTGAATTTATTTCATAGGAATTACAGAAACAAATGGCCTGCAATTTAAAAAGCCCATTGTTGTCAGTACACAATTGTTTTCCTTAAATATTTTAACTCACGGAAAAATGTAGCCCCCTAAATTTCACACAGTGCATGGAGAGGACAATGCTTAATTAAGGGGAGAAACTATGTGTCACAACAGAAAATCCTCCTGAGCTATGTTTTCCACAAATAAACTTTGCTATCCCTAACGCATTTGAGTTCAGAAACACTTTCCCTCAAAACTACCTGAACAATCAATCAATCTGCATGCTGATCCCCTAATGGTTACCACTGACAGCACAAAAGGCATCACGAAAATCCTCACTCCACAGCTTCCTCAACTGGGAGATCCCAAGGTGTACAGGAACAGCAAACAGATGAGAAACACATTGGGAGGACATCCCAGAAAACTCCATGTTCCTCAGCACAACATAGCTATTTTCCCCCAAGTGCTCCTGAACATAACCCTGTGCACTGCAAATAACAGTTATCCTTGCTAAATTCTGCCTCAGTGCCCACGGACAAGCTACACACCACCTGCACAGCCTTTAGGAAAAGACTGCTATTCCCACTCATATCTGGCCTATGGACACAAACAGCTGGGGAGGGCTTCAGGCAGGAGGGAAAGGACAAGAGCCCTCCTCAACACCACTAAACACACCAACACCTCTGCCCTGGAGGAATGAGAGCCAAGGACGAGACCCAGCCCAGGGCTGATGTAAAACTCTCAACTGCCTGCAGGAGGGCTTTGCCATGGTACAGCACGATATCTTCACCAGCCAGGTGCAAATGGATGTTTCCCATGTTCCATGCCCGTGGGAAGGGAAAAGGCTGTCCTTACAAATGGGAACAAAGAAGTCGCCATTGGGTCACACGGCAGGTCAACAAAGGTGGTGAGAGAGTGGAAGTTTATCTGAAGAGCATAATCTCTTTTCTGAGGAACAGTCAGACTTTTCAAGAGCTGCTGAATGATGAACTGCCAGTTAGTCTTCCAAAAATAAACAATGGGGTGGGTGATGAAAAATCCAGTGTAGCTTGGCTGGGCAAAGACAGTTTAGCTCTACCAGGTAATTCTGGTCGAAACCTTTCTCTCTGTGGGCAAACACAAGCCAAGGAGAACTTCAGCAGCTTTGATATACTTTTTGAAACATGGAATGCATGGAGTGCTGAAACCTACAGTCCACCACTCAGTGTATCTGCTGCCTAAGCAATGGTGACACAAACTACCTCCCACCAACTCCTCCATCTGCCCTGCTTCCAAGAGCACTAAAACAAATAAACACACCAAACAATAAGCAATTATAGCATGAATATCTCTTTAACTACACACGTTTAGTGACTGAGACAAAAGAAATGCAAACCAAATAGTAAGACCTCTTATTTTTATTCTCCCAAAGCCATGTCAACTCACAGTCGCGAGTTCATTAAGTGATGACAGCAACTTTAACTGTGTCGCTCTATCACAGAAATGGCCTTTCAAATCTCCAGGCTACAACAATATTCATTTCACCATCTGATGACAACTGCCCAAACACCTGCAGTAACTCATGTTTAAGTGGCCTGCACACCAAAGTGATAAATTCTTTGATTAGCTTATAAGACATTTTGAAAGACAAATCAAAACACAGTGTTAGAAGAGTGAGTATGCTGCTGCAATAACAGCTAACGTCTCAGGTTACAAATGGAATATTTTTCTAGATCAGTGTGTGATCTGAGAAGTCGTCATAGTATCACTCCACTCACCAACTGCAGACATGAATGAATAATTCTATCCATAGAGTAAAACCCTGGCACACTTTGGCATTTAAAATTGACTAGTACATTGAGTTATGGCGCTGCCTGTGATGAAATAACATTGTAGGCAAGAGACCCAAGATGGAAATAAATTGGCTACTGTCCATCTGTCTTCACTGACTTTCAAAAAACTTCTCCTTCGACACTAAGAGTGAAAAATTAGGTAGCAATGTGTTTTTGGACTCATTGGTAAATTATGTTACTTAATCTGAAATAGGAAACCTATGGAAGTCTGGAATGCTAGCTTTATTCACACCTTTTAAGCTGTTTTGGCTACTTCTCAGTTACAATTACAGGGCACATTTCTATACTGCTCCCTGTGAGAGCAGAGAAGTAGCAGAGATGTACACGGTAGTAGACTGATAAAGCTACATCTCCACTGCTCTCCTGGCAGTCTCAGGGCAGGCAGGAGGGCAAATTAACTACCTGTTCCTAATTACTTATCAGGAGCACTCTCCTGGGGCCAGCTGCAGGGAAATCGCACTGAGACTCCCAGAGGGAAAACTCTGGCTGTGTCCAGTGCTTAGCAAGGAAACCCTCCTTTATTTACTGTATTGGGATTTGGTGATCTTTGTCCTCTCCAGCCAGGTTAACACCAGGCAGATCCCATGCATTGTCCAAGGTCCTTCACAGAAGGGCCTTGGCACCACGTGCCAGCGGGGCCTCAGTGGGATTTGTACAGTGCCTGAAGTAACAGGATCTGCCAGGGGAGAGCAGGGGGACCGTGTTGCTGAGTGTTGTCACCAGCCCAGAGCCAAGTGTGCCATCAGAGCCCGCTGGCTGAGCACAGTGCTCCTGAGCCAGGCAGCTCCACCAACAGTGGGTCCTGAGAAGCCCAGACCCTGAGCTTTGGATTTACCATCTGCAACAGGAGCAAAAAGCTCATCCATCTACAGATGCCACAGGCACACTAACACATAATAACCATTTACACAGCACTTGGAAGAATACCCAAGAGTGCTTGTACTCTTAAAAAAGAACTGCATGCAATAAAAGGGGAAAAGACCAAATGAACAATTACCTTCCCTTGTTCTTCTGCACTGAAGACACACTTCTACTGCCAACAGTTGAACTATGACGTACAGTTTTGAAGTACACAACCAGAAATGTATCCCCTAAAGCAAGATGAAGATGACTAAATGCTGAGGAAGTACATATTATCAAGGAAGGATTCCAAAATTGAGAAGACCATCATTTTGTCCTGACATAAGCAGGACCTCAGCTAAAAATATTGATGCTATAGCTGATCTACGTAGCTGCTTCTGATTTACCACACATTGCTTTCCCTTCATGATCCACTGTCTGAAAATGTTAGCCAGTAACAATACCTGTCTCATTTTTAAATACTGGAAAAGGGAACAGCAGAACAAAATACCAGTAAATGCATGATGCCCTGAATTCCTGACTCTTAAGTATACATTCTCAAAGGGCTGTTTTAAGAAAATATTTACTTTTTGGTTGTTATGGTGATCATCTTTTCACAGCAGTTTATAAAAATAGGGTTGGCTAAAAATAAAAATCCAGAGGAACCTAAGACACCAAAAAGGAATATGGCATGCAGATTTGCCTGCTTCAGAATAAATCTGCATATAGTGTCCTGCAGCAGCACGTTTTACAAAGGGAATTAAAGCCATGAAATTAACATTTTAATGAAGTAGAGAGACCATTGACGTCAGGACTACTCACTGATTGTTGCTTCCAGGTGGCCTAATGAGATGAAAATGAAGTTTATATCTTCAGCTAGTCTAATCCAGGCCTGTTTTGTGACTGTGATTGAATTTAAATGAGAAGATACTGCTGTGTGCAAACATGTCTAGGCTGGTAAGTAGCCTTATCAAATCTAGGCATAATAAATGCTTGATTTTAAATATTTTATGTTAAGAAAAGGGATTTCAGTCTTCCTTTCACAATTCAACACAAATGCAAAGCCCAAGTCTTATCATTAATTGTATAGCATGCCCCAGCTTTTGTGCTGGTTGCTCCAGGAATTCCCATATAAAACTTTTACTGCAAGATGTGCTTGTTTATCTATCCAGGCACAGAAAACATTCTGCTTACGAAGGTGAAATAGGAAATTGTAAATCCAGCGTAGCCTGTGAATAACCCACAACGAGATGTTTTGGCAGCAGAAGCATGTCAGGCATTAAGGCTCACTGATGGAAATGTGAGACCACCATATATAGTGGAACACAATAAACACAATAAACAAGGAACTGCAGCACATCATAAATTCCATGTTCCTAAAAGCCACTGAGAGCACTGCGTTTCATTTTCTGTCTTCACTATCCGTAGTGAATAGAAGTATATAAATATTTTTCATTATTTTTTATTAGAGGAATGAACTGATACTGGTTTTGCTTTAAATACAGTATTTCTACCTAGAGAACAAGACAATCATCGTGCTGGGGACATACCCTCACAATTTCTGTGAAATCCTGTGAATAGTTAGTACTGTTTCACTTTTAACCCCTTGACACCGTATCAAAAAAGAAATAAAACCCAAAAGCCAGGCTCAGTTCTTAAGACTACACATATTATTTAGGTCTAATTCTCACTTAATTCCTGGGCTGACACATCTGTGAAGTAGTCTTCAACAGTTCTAATTTCTCACTTCCAAAGATGTCCTGACATGCAATCTGCTACTGCTGTTATAACTGATCAGCAGTAGAGACTGGAGCAGGGCTAGAGAAACCCAGAAAATAAATTGACTGGCCCTCCAACTCAGCTCTTCTCTGTAATCTAGAGCTAAAGAAGAGCTATGAGGGGATTTATTTTAGATGTTCTCTCTTTTGTCCATTATAACATACATAGTTTTAGGTTCATACCAAGAATAAGGTAGCCCATCAACAGCTCCTTGTTCTTTTTAAAATCTAAAAACCTCACAGGAAAGCCCCTTGTTTCTCTGCAAGATGGGACCACTAATATTTACTACTTTTAGCAGACTGCCTGTAAGCCTTTTATAGACATCAGCTTTCCAGGCAAGATGCATCTCTGGATACAATATGTATATTTACATTCCTTTTTTTCTTTCCCTTCTTTTTTTCTTTCCCTTCTTTTTTTCTTCCTTTTTTTCTCTTCCCCATGGGAACAAGGACTGTTGCACATGGATTACATTTAAGGACTCTGTAACTAGGTTTAAAAAATGGCCCCACTGGTAATGTAAGTCATACCATGCCTAAGCAACCTCTAACCCCTACACAGCATGGCCAAATAATCTTCCTGCCTGTGAAGGTGGAAATTTCCAGAAATTTCTTCCTGTTTGAGATCTTGAGATCTCGAGATCTCCAAGAAAGCTGGTGACGGTCTTTTTATAAGGTCATGTAGTGAAACAAGGAAGAATGCTTTAAACTGAAGAGGGTAGGTTTAGGTTAGGTACTAGGAAGAAATTCTTTACTGTGAGGGTGGTGAGGCACTGGCACTGGTTGCCCAGAGAAGCTGTGGCTGCCCCATCCCTGGAAATGTTCAAGGCCAGGTTGGATAGGGCTCTGAGCAACCTGCTCTAGTGGGAGGTGTCCCTGTCCCTGGCAGGGGGGTGGAAATGGATGATCTTTAAGGTCCCTTCCAACCCAAACCATTCTATGATTCTGTGATCTTATTAGGTATGAGGCAGAGAGAGGCTGTTTGGAAGGACTTCATGGAACGTACTCCATGCCCTGCAATAGGAACTCAAACACAGGGAAAGGAACTGCTGGGAGCAGGAGGTACAGCTGGCAGACACGTACTGGGGATGCTCATGCATCATCAGCACAATGACCCATGTTCTCACAGGCAAATAAACACATCTGAGCTCAGGACTGCTCTCTGGCTCTTGGGAATACCTTGAATATGGATCATCTGATCTGCTGCTTGTGCTCCTTTAATTGTGGAGACAACTGTCCTGGACAGAGGGCTAGATAAGAACGTGAATGTTCAGCATGCTACCATGTTGTACCACAGGCTACCACAGTGTAGCCTGTTCAGTTCGACAGCAAACAGTTTTCCCTCCAAATGGAGGTTTTAAGCCACTTTTATTCTTGGGATGCAGGTGATACAGCAAAACCAATCCAGTAACATCCCATCTCTGAAAGGAATTCTCTTCTTGTCTCCTGCCCCACACTGGATACTCCCTTTGCTTCTCCACATCCTGCACTGAGTCCTTTCAGCATGTGGAATCAGCAGAAGCCAGGCCTGCCGAAGAGCTGTACTGGGGCTGCTGTGGAAGCTGAACCCCTGACTACGGATGGAAGTGGGACACAGGTATTCCCACTGCTAGCCTGTGGAGCCAGGGAAGTTCATCAGGCTGGATGCTACAGGCACAGTATGTTTTCCTATTAGAAACCCCTTCCTTCATCCACCAAACAGGGTAAGTGCTGTTTCCCCCACCCATCCAAGATGTGGGTCCAGGCTTGTCTTCTCACGGCAGAAGACCCAACCTGCAGCTGACATCTGTTGTGCTGGTGAGATGCAAAAACACGATTACACAGAACACAGCGTCCTCCTGCAATTCATATGAATTCTGGGCCAAGGGCTGGAACATTTTTTCTTCATTATTCTCCCACTGCCTAGAGTAGCATTTTCCTCTGTTAGTTGCTATTGCCTAGAACAGCATCTGGAACAAGTTAGGTAGCCAGAGGAGAGTAACAGACATGAGCTCAGTGTGTTCCCAAGACCTGATTTTCAGAGATACAACACACCTGCAGCTTTCAGCAAATTCATCACAGAGCTAAAGGGCTCAAAGCTATCTGAGAAAATCAAGTCCATGCTGATTAAACCCTCTTGGGAAGTATGCCACTGCTTTGTACACACCAGCTAAATGCTCAGGAGACTTAGGAACATTTGCTCCAAGTATGGATTGCAGTATTTCAGCCTGGGAGGTGACAAAGACATGAATAACCTCAGCAAGATCCACATCCGAGAAGGATGTTCAGAAATTCCTGGCTAACAACAGATGGAAAAATGAAAGGCATGGAACCACAGCTGTTCCTTTTCTGAAATGAAGGGCCCAAGAGGACCTCCGAGCTACAAACTCCAGCAGAAGTGAGGGGCACACCCTCCCTCCTCCCTCCAGAGGTGTAGGCACTCACTCCATCCCTGCAGACAAACATGCTCTGCCAACCAGCTATTTGCTCAGAACCAAATCTCTTCACCACTGACAAAACACAAAAGAGACTGGATTACAGAACAGGTACCTGCCTCATGTGCATTATCACAAACATCCCCAAACTAGATGAGAAGAAAACAGCAATGATGGACTCAAGTTGTCATAAAACTTTATGTGGGGCTTAGTAATTTTTAAACCCTCCCCCAGTATCCTCATGCATTCCTTTATCTAGAACAGCAAAAGTTGCCGCATATTCCTGAAGTTAAATCTTTCAGGGAGGAAGAAATTCATATTAAATATCACCCTGTGCCTTCAGTCAGTGCTCAGCTCTGACACCTTCACACTAACAAAAAGGTTCCTGTTGTCAATAGGAGATACTCAAAGCAGCAGTGCCTCAAGAGAAGAGCAGAATGAAGATCGGGCTATGCCACTGCCTCCAGATGCAGAGCCCTGAACTCCTGGATATCTGAATTTTGCAGATTCCATCTAAAGAGCAAAACAAAAGCCCAAACAGAAAAACAAGTGGAATAGTTCCTTAGGTTGTTTTTTTTTTTTCTCCCCCACCAGCAAAAGAAAAAGCCAGAACTGACTTCAATTTATAATTTTAGGTTTGACGGTTGTTTCTTTTCTTTTTCAAACTGAGGGTCTGTGTTTACACAGCAATTTTTACAAGATGTTTCCTGCCTCCCATCAGTCACCCAGCTCTTGATTTTAACTGATGGGGAAGTGACAAGACACATACATTCCTTATTACACTGCAAGATGCTTGCAGCTCCCTCTATGACACACTGAGCTGATATTGCCTTAGCAAACAGTGCACTTCTGCCTTTCAGTGCTTTTCAGTTTCAACATAAGAATTCCTACTGAAGGCTTAATGCATACACTTGTAAACTGACAGATCAAACAGTGCTAACACTTGATGCAACATAATTACTTCTGCTACAGAAAGCCCGGCTGAAAATGAGTAAGCATGTTTCTAAAAAAAAAAAAAAAGAAAGGGAACAACCCCTGCTTTGCCTAGTCCTTCAGTCTTGCTTCCTTGACTTTACACTGCTTTCCAAATGACAAAGTGCTTGACCAAAGAATTAACTGCAGAGACAGAAACAGCAACCAAAACCCATCTAGGATTGTTTATAAGAAACCATGTGAGGCCTGAACGCACCTATTCAGTAATAAAACTCTGAGTAAATGTCTGCAAAAAACCTGGTTCAGACAAAGAGAAAGAGATTTGCCATCAAAGGGGCATGGAAAACACAAGCCTGAACCAGACACAGGCATTCTCCACCACGACTTTTGTTACAGCTATGAAAAAGCAGTTAAAAAATGATGGTTAATGCATTTTCTCAAAACCAGGTTGTAGTCTGTATGCCTAATACTTGGAATTTACAATGCTTCAGGAGACAGGAGTATTTTCTCCACACACAATGCGTACAAGAAACATGCATGCTTAAACCTGTCTAATTGTATTTTCTGCCTTTAGGAAATACATCTAGAATTTCCATCCTCAATTACACCTCGGATTCTTTATTGCAAATGACGTGACCCACCCCTGTATAGGTAATCTGCCAAGAACTGCATGGCAGGCACATTACTGGCACCCCTGCACATGAATTACCTCAGTCTCTGCTCTCCCACCCACCAAAAAGTGATCTCCAAAGTGTTCAAGTTCAAGGATGCTTCATGCTGCTTTTTGGGAGTCCTCCCACCACATGCAAAATGACCAAATTTCTGCATGGAAACAATTTTCTTCCAGGGAGGATCCATATCTTTTTGTCTGTTTATCGTGTATTCTCTGAGCTTGGCAGGTATGAATCAAACCTTTGGGTGCTGATTGGAACCTGCAGAACAATGTTAAAATGCAGTTCATTACAACAACTTTCAGCTTTAGGGATGAATTTCAAAACAATCCTGTGGGTTCCAGGGAGGCTCTTACTAGGAGAGAACATGTAATTTATCTTTAAAATTACCCAGACTGGTTGCTGAAAAGCGTGGTTCAGGTTTTTAAAAGGTTTCTATGATGTTTCACTGCCTGTTACTGAAAATTAGCTTCTAAGTGTAGTAGATCCACGTTCTTCTGTTGCTTAACTGAAGTACTCGACAGTTTAAGGATGCCTCACTCAAACAGAACCTGAGCTTGTACTTTTCCATTTCTCAAGTGGAAACAAGATCACACAACTAAATGCTATGTTCACTTCTTGTTTCATGCACAGAATTGCAATTAAATGTTAACCTCATACCTTCAGAGAAGACATCAACCTAGGTTTCAGAAAAGATATTTTTATATTACACTCCAAAATAGAAAGGAAAGGGGCTGTTTAGAAAAATAATGCAGCCATTCTGAATTGAGGATGACCGCATTGCATTTGATGAGGTCAAAATCTGCATCCTTTAACCACATTATAGCACTGGATATTCTGTGTATGAAAAAGACCCCCACCCAGGTAGATAGTCAATTTTGGTTTTGAGAGAACTGCAAAGACAATTATAACCTACTTTAGCATTCTGTAAATATATTTTCATATATCAAACCCTACTAAATTAGCCTAAAAAGGAATGCAACTAGAGTTTTTAAAATTTACTATTAAAAATATCAACTGCGCATCTGGAAAACTACAGATATCTATCTATCTATCTATCTATATGCAGCTGTATCTGTTTATCTACATGTCTTAAAAAACAAGTTGCAAGTTTTTATTCCTGTGGTTTTAGAGTAAAAAATTATTCAAATTGGACAGAAAGTGACTACTGACAGCATTTAATAAAATGTGCAAAACACATTTGGAGGAAAAACACAATAAAACAGAAATCAGGCCTGGTTTTTTTAGTTGACAGGATAACTAATAAAAATATATTGTGTTTCAACATGTTTGAAAGAAAGAAGATGCCTGCAGAAGATGAATTACATAAGGAATGCTGTTTGGGTTTCATATAAATTGCTTTATTTTTCTTTTCAGAAACCTAATGTACTAACAGTCCTGAAATCAGATGTGCATAACTTGCCCTGTGTATTTGTGCAGTCCCTTGACCACAAATGAAATTGCTAGATTAGGATCTAAAATTTAAAGAACCCCCTTTCACCTCTTGCACCTGTTTATTCATATGCACGGCCACCAGTGCCTTGAACAGTTTACAACCCCTCTGCGTACGCTTATTAATTTTCCCTGTGTCAGCTCTTTCATTTCTCCTTATTTCCTGCAATCCACAAAGCACATTCCGTGCAGGCAGAGGAAGCCATGAAGTGGCCAAATGCGCTTGCTGAGGCGGTGAGTGAGTAAGAGAAGCAGAGAATTACATAACACGTTATTCTCTCCGCACGGACATTATTGGATTTTCTCAGACACACGATTTTAAGATGAGGAACACAGACCCCATGTCACTCTCTGTTTGCACATGCAGCTGCTGTAACAGGGCACAGGTCAGGTGAGTGCACACACAGTCATCTTGGAAAGTATATCTGCATACCCCGACCTACAGAGTTTGCTGTAAGCCCACCTATCTTTACTGCTAGAATTTTTAAAACCAGCACTAAAGGTTATTTTCATAGATTTGACTTAGCTCATGATTAAAAGTATTACCTCTAACATTTACCAAAAAAGACTCCTAAATCTTTGTTTTTTAAAATCTGCCAGTGAAGCTAGGAAAACCTTGGCTTTTTCACAGCTCTGAATTGAAAAGATTTAAAGAAAGATAATACCTTTTAAGTTGCATCTCACAGACCCTTAGTCCTCACTGGAAAATGTTTATATAACATTTCCAAGTTATTCTATGTTGATATATAGACCCTGAATTTTATTAACAGAATTTAGTGTGATCAAAATCCCAGTAGGGTATGCTGACATTGCCCTCCCTCCAGCTGCTCTTCTCCATCTGAAATGTTCTCCAGTCCATAAACAGGAAAAACTACTAAGAAGCCGACAGCATCATATGCTGCAGACACATGTGTCCCTGCAAATGTGCAGTTTACAATATCAACAGCTGCATGGAAAAAAACCACACAGAAAACAAAAAGGAACATTTCATAACAAGATTAAACAAAAAAACCCCTCTTAACAATTAAGCAGTTTTTCATTGAAGAGCTGAAGCTTATTACAAATATCCTGTCTAAAAGTTTCAGATTGTCCAGATGCAGAAACAAAGATAATACACAAAGACAGATGTCACTCTGAAGACGGTGCTGCATGCAAAAATGTCCATTTTTACATCTACTAAAACACAACAGAGGGTGTGCAGGAGGTGGAATCCTTTTGCCAAATGGACAGAGGAAAAGAAGCATTTCAATATGGGATCTGTCCAGAGAAAGAGGTCAGAGAGAAGAGAAAGGAGAAAAGGTCACATTCAAGCTTTTAATAGGCAGTAACATTTTTTGGAGGATATAATTCCAAAACTATTTGGCAAAACTTCAGGACATCCATCAGCACAAGCAAAATGAGGGTCAGTTGGCTATTCTGTGAAATATTGAGCATTTTATGAGTCATAAATTTAATAAAATGTGGATGTGCTAAATTTACTCCACTCCCAAGTCACACCCTTTTTTGGTAACCTCTGTCCATGATATTCTTCAATGCATCAATAACTGGAACCCTCCAAAAAAACTAAACTCAAAGGAATTAAGACTGAATAAAACCAGACAATACATGAAAACTTAAGTCCCACTTAAGGTTACAAAACAATAGGGTAAAAACTACAGACACGCACACAAGAAGACCAGATATGTTGTTTTTGCTACAGGGTTGTAATTAGTGATGGGAGAACCAACATTTCACAAGGCTCCCATAACTGAAGGATCAGAATCTCATGAATAGTTTTGCTAGTCTCTGATAGATGTTTTGCAGCTATTTTACAGAAAACCTCAATTTTTAAGCTAAGCCATTTCCTCCCATACCTGGTATGTGACACTACAGAGCTGCAGAATGTGTCTCCCCAGTCTGTCTGCCCACGACCTCACTGCCACAGCTCATAGAAGTAAATTTTGCTAAACACAGATTTATAGCACGTCCAAACCCGTGCTCCTCTCTGCAGTAAAGCAGCAATGATCTAGGTGGCAGACTCAGAGCATTTACATCTTTAAGGTGATTCCTAGATAGACTGGTTATTACGCAATTTCTTTGTTTCTTGTATCTCTTCCCGAAGCAGCTGCTGAAGGAGTTTGCATACTTACTATTTTATTTTCCTTTCCTTTAAAAGACCTTTGCCACTGCTCTGCAATGCCTTCCCAAACCCCACCCTCTCAACCACAATTTCAGTGGACAGGGCTCTGTTTCCTGAAGTCTTCAAAGGGAGCATGGGAGACTTGCTGCTACCCCATCCCTTTGCAGTGTTCTGCCTGATATTCTGCCTGTTTATTTCGACTGTGAGTTCCTTGGTTCAGCATTTAAAATTACAGTGGAATGAAGGAAGAACTATTGCTACTTTAAAAAAAAAAAAATCTCAGAGCAATGTTCCCCAAACAAGCCAGACTTTACATGAGTTACTAAGAGGTGGAGACTCAGGCACAATTTGCAGAAGGCCTCACAGATATGCTCCATTACAGTTTTAAATAATTCCTGGAAGAAAGTCAGTAGTGGCAAAGGGACAATCTGTAGATCCCAATACTTTTACTACCTACAAATTAGTGTGAGTCATGAAGAAAACACTGGGTGGAGTGGGAGGGCAGGGGAAGCAAGGCCTAATTCAAGAAACCACCAAATGGAAGCTTTAACTCAACCAACACTTAGATGTTCCCTTTTCAGGAAAACACGAAAGAGAAAAGAGGACAGGAGGCTAAATAGAACTGAAACTGGCAAAAAGTCAGGTTCCCAAACAAATCTTCATGTAAGAAACTATATCAAAACCACTGACAGATTAATGGATCTTTAAAGACACCGTTTTAAGGAAACCCTTCTGTGGCTGAGGCTTTGAATTTCAAGGTCCAGCCAAGAAAGAAAAACAAGAAAGTGTCTCTTATTCTTGGAAATTCAGAGGAGAAAATAGGTTATCACTATTTTACAAGCATAACTTAGCCTGTATTTTGGCATCTTTCAAAAAACGCATTTGCTTTTATATTCACTTATTACAACTGACTGCATATTTCCTTAACAGTTTCAATTCATCAGATGCTCTCAGAGAAGCTACAGTGGTCAGCACAAAATGAACGATTTCTTAAATTGCCAGAACTACAGTCACCACAGGTGACAGATTTTGTATTACTGATACATGTAATTACTCTTCAAATCTCCAAAACAATCTTCTGAAAATAGTCCTGCTTGGTCTGAACTCTTAGGATGGTCAAGAAGAAAGGCGCTTGCCCCTCAGGCCGTGCCTACAGATAGGTTTGTTCTCATTGTTACCCTAAAGTTGGCTGCACCCAGAGGTTCAGCTTTTACAGTTCATTTTGAAGTAGTCACGTGTTAAATTTAAATTATGCAATCTCTTGCAAAACCACTAAAATTGCAACTGCTGGTAAGGCTATCAAACATTCTCACAAAGTACAAAAAGTTATTTTGCGTCTGTCTAAGGGTTTTTGTTTGTTTGTCTGAAGTGAGGAGGATATTTGCTCATTCTAGAATGATCCTGTCTCATATGAAGTACAGCAGGCCATGTCACGATTTTATCAAAACTGTTTCTTTATTATGGTCATTACAACACACAAGCCACTGCTGTCTTACTAATTTCAAGTTAAGTAGCTTTAGATACAGGATAATAGCCACTTTTAGTGGAACATTTAGTTTCTCTTGTTATGACTCCTGCTGTTTAAAAAGCAAAACAGGAATTAAAGCAAACAATATCTGTAGTATTTGTATAAGAAGGAGCATACATTAAACAAAAACAAGTGATGAAGCTCTATAAATTCTGGTAAATATCTTTTGTCTTTTGGTATTTCTAGAACATTGTTTTTCAAAGAGAGACTGATCTGAAAATGGAGACTACCAGAATTTAACTGAATTATTTTGTACCAAGCACAATGTTTTTGTTAAGTTAAAAAAAAAAAAAAATCAAAAGAATCCCACAACCTTAAAGATATTCTAGAAAAGAAAAATGTTTAACTGTTCCTTGTTAACTATTTGTAATGAATTGCTTTGCCAGGTTGGATGGGGCTTTGAGCAAGCTGGTCTAGTGAAAAGTGGCCCTGCCCATAGCAGGGGATGGAAAAAGATGATCTTTAAGGTCCCTTCCAACCCAAACCTTTCTATGTGTTTGCGATTCCCTACCTTTTGGAACCCAACATGGGGCTCAAAGAGCTCAAGATAATAACAGATTGACCAGAGAGTATTAGAAGGCTTACACTTGTTAATAGCTGTGGGTTATGTTTTTGATTCATCTGTATCTACAAGACACAAGCAATTAAAAAACAGCAATGTTGACACCTAATATGAAGCCAACTTCTAATGAATTCATGTCTTTTCCTCGATCAATAGAAATGAAGCATTGAATTCTCTGCAACCTCTGCTCATATACAACAGGACACAGCAAATACTAAATTTCAGAGGATGACAGTCAACTGGAGAGAAAAAAGAATAGCATCCCAGAAAACGGCCAGTGTGCCAGATTTACCAATTTATTCTGTAGTACAGAGAACACATGAGTGTGAAGAGGAGATCTGGACTCTTCATGTGCCCACCCCCCATGACAGTAAAACAGTTCAATACCCCGTGGTCTTTTCCGATGTATCAAACTGAGTCACTGTTCATACATGTAAGAATGATTTTATTTTGCCAACTGGTCTGATTGCCCTGCTGCTTTAGATGAGGCTCCAGCACTTAAGATGGCATTCTCTGCTGTCATCAAAATGAAGCAGCTTCATCCACCTCCCTTGCTTTCTGGCTGTGACATTGTAGGTTTGCTCCTTCCCCCTACAACCAGTGCTATGACATCAGGATTTGCAGGCCAGATGGTGAATCATATAAGAAAAATTCTCCTGTTGTAAAACAATCCTTTTCCTGTATTTTTCCCCAGTGGCAGTCACTGGTTTACATGCACATAAAACTACACAGCTGGTTACAAAGCTTTTGGGTGGACTAATAATCCCCCCATCCCCTCCACTCCAGTTGTGTAACTTGTTGAGAACCAAAGCAACTTATGAACGGCTTCCTGGTTCATCTTTACTAAAGTTTAGCTGGGAAATAAAAACCTGAGCTTTCAAGTGCAAATCCATTTAGCAAATTCTAGCTAAAAGAAGTGCAAATACTTAACTGGATGTACAGTGACAAATCTGTAGGTATTTCAAGAGAGCTGAACTAATTCACCCCAGCTAAAGACTCAGACTTGCAAAAGTAAGGCAGAAAAGCAGCAGATCTGCACTAAAGTTGGCGAGAGCTGGATTCAACTTGGAAGGCAGCAAATAACTTTACCCATAAAGGGCAAGATGCTATTAGTAACAAAATTCTTCACATTCTTGTCACAAAAAGACGTTTCCTATTGCAAGACGATCCCTAACAAACCAGCCTTAGATGGCTGGCCTGAGTCTGCACAGTGGCAATGCCAGCATAGCACACGTTCTCCCAACCAAGCAAAAATCGAAGCAGGACAGATTGTCCAGTCCAGATAGGGCTATTTCATCTAAAAATATAAGTTCCTGAACACCAATTTTATGCTAGTATGAAACAACTCAGAAGACAATAGCCAATTTCTTTTACTATAAAGCAGGCCTAGTACCTCCACATTACAATTTCCCAACTCTTTCATTACAAGAACCTATTGTAATTGCTATGTGCAACAACAAGTTTAAACCTCTCGGACTGAAGTGGTTTAAATTTCCAGGCTCTTTCAGACTCAGATTCTTTATTTTTTTTGAAGGGAAGAAGGAGCACCACAATCTCAGTTAAAGCAATTCAGCTATATCAAACACTGAGGCCATGGAAAAAATGTTTTTGTTACTTAAAAAGTCACAAAGAATTTCAGATGGTTTTTTCTTTGGAAAGGAATAACATCCCCAAGCCTTGGAACTGGGACTTAAAGTTTGGCAGGAGATGGTATTTGTGTCAGTAATATGCCTTTTGCCAACTTTCAAGAAAACATCCCAAATTTGGCCAACAACTATGAGCCTTTGAAGAATCTTAATTTTGTACATGCTCAGCAAACATTTTGTAGAATTTACAGCTGAAATTTATAAAGACTCTGTCCCTACTGAGTATTCTCAACTTCTAGTCCTCATTCATGCACCATTCCCTCTGAGTAAAGGACTACATCCCCATCCCCTTGTGGCTCCTGCATGTGACCACCCATGCAGCACGGGGAAGGAAGCCATCTGATTCAAATGCAAAGGAGACAACTATTTAACAACTCTGGAAGGGAATCTGGCAACCAAAGCAGAGACCCAGCCTGTGGAGGGGTGGTGGCAGTATCTGTTTTGAGATCAGCAGCTGATTCAGTGTTGGAAAACATCAGTAGTGAAGAACATTAGGTTGTGAAGTTCATTTCTCAGATGAAGGGAAATGCCAGATCTAAGGTTGCCTCTGCCTATATAATGGATATTATCTTTAGTTCTGTGATGATATACTACCTTGCCCCAGGACCTGAACCTGCAGTGAATCAGGGCTGTCTAACAACTGGATGCAGGAGCTTTGCTTCATCTGCTGCATAAAGGTCTGCAGCAAACAAAACAGAGAAAGGGGGAAGCAAACAGGACAAGTTCAACTTTAGGCAGCCGAGTCTCAAACCAATCTTCATGCTAAATAAAACCCAAGAGAACAGAATGCTATTTCTGTCTTTTTCATAAACAGACTTAAATTTCTCATCTTCTGGCTGGGCTGAGTGGACGTTTCTGGGGCCAGTTTTGCAGCACTGCTGAGCAGGCTGAGCTGCAAGGGGCACGGAAAGCACCACGACTGGCAAACAAGCCCACAGGTGGCTGAAACCACGCAGCAGACCTGACCTCAGTCTTGCTGCACATTTCCATTTCCCACACACATGAGAAATACAGGCATTGTGAAAATAAATTCTTTCAAAATCAGAAAGCACTCTAGTACTAGAGCAGCAAGCAGCAGAGATGCTTATATAGAAAATCTGTTTTCAGAGAAGAGTTTGAATAATGCAGCATATAAACCCCAGGGCCACACACTGAAGATGAGAGGAAAACAAAATATTTAAAAGTTGCTCCTTCAGTGAGTGCTCAATGAGGCAGAAGATGTATGTGTGGAGACAATGGCATGCAATCATTTAGCTAAAGACCAAATCATCTCACATATACATGTAAGAAAGCCAAATTAAGATTCCACAAATAGCTTTATGATGTTTGTCAGCTTCTGCGTGTCAAATGTTTTCCTTTTTCTCTCTCTTTTTATTTTGCTTTCATTGTTGGTTTCATCCAATTAGAATTACCAGTTCTACAACTAATGGAATAAAATGATCCTGTAAGATTTAATGGTATTGGATGGAGAAATGTGTTAAAGAAATCTGGCCTCAGTCCTAAAGAATATGTTAGACCTTCAAATATTCAGTTTTGCACCAGCTTTTAAATTCAAAGCCCAAACCTGACCTGTGAAGGAAGACTCAAATTTTGTAACATCAATGACCAAGTCTTAGCACTTTCCATGCATAAAACCAGTGCTCATTAGCAACTATAAAGCTAATTCACTATGATTTTTCTGATTCTGTTTCTCAGACATTTATAAATAAAATTATTCATTTATTTTAGACTTCAACTCTATGTGAAAGTTGTAGATTTGGAAACAAGCTGAGGAAAAAAATTAGAATCTTGTAATTTTGATTTTCAGCTCAATTGTTAAAGCCTCATCTACAAACTTTACACCTGTAAACTGTTTGCAATAAGAGCCTATTTTTATTTTGGCCATTATAATATGAATTCAGATGATGCTTTTAATTTTTGTTAATCATCCCTAACACAAACACTAGTCCTCAGCCCTTCCAGAGTTATTCAAACCTTTGTAATACACAGAGGTAAAAGACTGTGCCCTGCATGCCTCTGGCAGTTTATTTACTGCTGCTGAAGGACTCCTGTCTTACAGGAAGCTGAGTGGTGGCTCAACTAATCAAATTCAACAGTAGATTAGAAAGAAGGAACAGCACCAAATTTGCAGCTTCAAGCTGAACTCTCTGTCATGACAAACTGTTTGACAGGCACTGATCTAAATGCCTTGGGATTTGTATTGCAAACTTGAATAGCCATATGCTTACCACTGAAACGTGCCAAAGGCAGCTGTTCTTTCACAGGCCTTGAAGTTTGTTTACCAGTACATATTAATTACAACACATTTCATAATGGCTTTAATACCCTCCTCCCTGACCCTCAAAGACTAACAGCTCCAAGAGAGTTTTAAAAGGTATATGCATCTAATCTGAACCTTTTGTGTATCCACGGGCAATTGTGAAACGAAGTAAGATGAGCAGCATGAATAAACCATGCATAAAGTCATGATAAACATTGCCATCTATCAGGCAATCTCCAGTAGAAGGCTACAGACAAGTGCACCTTCTTTTTGAACTTTTTCCTCCTCCTCAATCCTTCTCAGTTTTTATTCTCCACTCAGTCACCACAAGTGAGTTTTCTATCAGTCAGATAACAGGCTTGAGCTGAATTTGTGCTGGAGCTGTTCCCCAAGGAAGCAGCGTGGTGTGGCTGAGCCCACCTTAGAGCATCTCCACCTCCGCCACACCAGTCTACACACAACACACCCCCTTTGGAGGGAGCTCCCCTTTTCATTACTTCCACACAGTTTTGGAAACAAGCAATCCTTGCACAATCTTGGCATTAACTATGTCTTCTTATCACACTGATTCAACACGAGCCCCTTTAATCATTAAAAGAGAGAACACAGACATGAAACACACCAACGAATTAAATTAGCTTTTAAAAGCTTCGATTGTCTGATTGTTTCTGCACAAGATGTCACCTGTGAAGACCACATTTTTACTGGGAATAAAGCAGACATTAAAATATCTACCCAGGAAAAGGCAGCTTAAGAAGAAAGGCTCTATTTCAAGTGTGAATTTGCTGCTTTGTTCTATTCAAATGCAAAACAGTGTTGTTGCTTATTATATTGCCACTTTCAATGTTGCTTAATTTACATAAAAATTAACTAGACTCTTCTTTTGCATGCATCAAGTATTCATGGTTAGCTATCTATGTATATTTAATATATTTCCATGTCATCATCCATTGCTAGGTAATTAGTTCCTGGAACTCTTACTGTGTTTCAAACGGTGAAACATAAGAAGATCTTATTTAACATCAAGTTTCCATTCAACAGATGAGTAGCGATTTCCCACTCATCTTCACCTCTTCTGTGTTTTGATTCTTTTTTTGTGATGTTTTACACTTAAAGGGGATGCGCATTTCAGTTTCACTCAACTGAGTTCAAACACACATCTAAGCTCTCCCCTCCTTTGTATTGCCTTTTCTCAAAATCATTCCACCTATCCCAACATACTGACATACAAGATATGCAGAGAAAGCCTCACTGAAATTTAGAATAAACACATCAATACCTGTTTGACACACTGGGATTTAAAAAACTGCTGTATATCGACATTATACATTTTTTTGTCACATGCAAGAACACATGCAACCACCTTTCTAGTACAGTCAATATGAAATTTTCTACTAACTTCACCAAGTGAGGAATTCTGCAAAGATCTGGTGGCCAAAACAGACACCTAAAATTATCTTACTGCAATCTTACAATAAAAGCCACTGAGATTTCTGGAAAGGAACTTCTACCTTATGACTAGAAAAGACAGAACTGCTATATTGAACAAAAAAAGCCTCAAAAACATTAAAAATGTTTGTATTTTCACAGTACACTAAGACTGATCAATACTGAGGTATTGCAATAGCTGGGGCACAGGCTTGACAAAAACAACTTTGCCATTTCCCTCCCTCTTAAGGTACTTAAAGCAGTTTGCAGTTCTGGGATTAGGTTCCACTCACATCTGCTATTTCTGGGCTAGACACTTTGGACCAAATTTTGCCTACACTTACCAAGGTGACTACCTGCTGTTTGTTTGCTAGCAGAGGCTTAATCTCTTTTCCTTTCCAGACTTGGTGTTTCAGGCACTTATTTTCAAGCCCAGTCAAAAATTCATGGCAAAGCTACAGCTGGACACCTGCCCCCAGGTCTCTGCCTTCTGCCCAGGGCACCACTGAGGTGCTGGTACAGACCTTCCTGTCCCTCACGGAGCTTTACTCACACATCCTCTGGGAGCTTTTCTCAACATGGAACTGCCTTCCAATCTGATAGATAAGATCATTCAAGCACATCACCCGCTGGAAGCAAACTCCTTTGAGAGTGACCAGCTGGCTGGCTGTCATCTGAAACACAAGTTTGGGGGACTCGATTGTTCACGACTGTTTATAAAACAGAGCTAACTGAATTTCACTCAAAATGTCATCTATGGGGTGCGCTATTTATACTGAACAAAAAAAAAAGGAACCAAATATATCTCAGCAGTGTCGAGTTGGAAATTTTACTATCACAAGTGCCTGTTGTGTGGCAAGAAATTCGATCCATTGTAGGCTGGATTAAAACATTATTGTACTGGGCAACTTCCAGGCATCAGCACAAGCAGGGCTGCCTCGGATGGAAGTATGCAGAGCAGAAGTCTCACAGGGCTACAGAAGGGTCCTTCCGACAAACACCTGATCTGGAGTGCCTTTGTTGAAGAAAATTAGCAAAGCATCATGTTTTCCATGCTTCAGAGAGGGGCCTATCCAAATTATGGCTTCTTTCAAGAGAACAAGCTGAGCATAACACACAGAAATTGCCAACAATTAATTGCACTGTAGTTGGTTCCAGAGCAAGAATATGGTGGTGAGTGCACAGAGAAGAAAGAAGAAATGTCCACTAGACAAAATCAGGAAGGCTTGAGAGTCCTTAATTCTCTTGAACTTGAGTTTCCTGCCTCTGCTCTCAGATGAAGACAGAAAAAAACCAGGTGGTGTAAGAAAGAAGGAACACTGAAGAATGAACTGGCTTCTGCAGAACTGTGGTGCCACTTAGGACACTCTCCAGGCCTATCTGAGGCAGGGGCATCAGGACACACAGAGGACAGAACCACAATGACTTAAAAGAATTACATGAAAGTGTATTTGGAGTGTTTAGAGTAGGGAAGTGTAGGAAGAGAGCCTTCATAAAAACCCTGCTAGTGTTCTAACCAAGTATGTGGAAAAGACTGAGAATTTGGATGACCCTGAGCTATTGTGTAATAGCTCGCATTGTAATTGACCTAAAAGATCTTACTGGCTGATAAAGAGGTAGCTGGCCATCAGGCTCAAAGCTAGTTCAGGATGGGGTACACTGGCAAAGGCACCAAATTCCAAAGCTGCTGTAGGCTGCCAGAAGGTCAGCTCCATTTTAGCAGAATTGCACACCGTGGTATTAAGGCTGAACTCATTTGACCATTGTGACAAACACAAGTGTCCTGTGGTGACAAGAGCTACAAAAAGGCACTCTGCTTCCACATCCACCCCTTCCTTGTCAGCAACTTGCATCTGATGGCTTCCAATTCATCTGTTTCAGCTCCAAGGTTCTGCTGATAAGAATCTGCTCCTCTGGACTGGATTGCTTCAATCTCATTTTACCTTGGTTGATAAATCAGAACGTTTGTGATCTTCATGTAAATTTGAACCACAAATATGCAAATATATTAGTTACAGCTCTTTGGTTTTGACCAAAGTAGGCTATTATGGAAAAACAACAGAAAGAATAATTTATCTCATCTATGTCAGCATTTTGCTTCTCTTGTAACTTTAAGTAACTCCTTTGGTTTATTCCTATTTAACCAGGCTCCCTAGTGTATTTATCTGGTTCTGAACATTCTTTCATATAATAAACACTGCTGAAAATAATATCTTATGAATTACAATAACAGCCTGAGAAAGACACTTTATCCTAACACTATTCTAAACCCAGTTTCTGATAATAGTCATATTTAGATATGCTGCAAAATTCACCCAACATTTTCAAACACAAAATTTATTTCCCCAGACCTTATTTCCTGTGAGTAAGAATACCTGGTTCTCAGAGTTCATTGTAATGCTAATGAAAACCTTTTTTCATACTGACTTAGTTGAAGGATATCCTGTCCTTCTGCTGCATTATTAATACTGCCAAACCACTGGAAAACTAATTGCAAATGCCAATTCACTTAGTGCTATCATTCAGCTCTACAGAATTTTCCATTTTAGCTACAGTGTGTGCTAAGTAGCAGACAAAATATATTTTACATGCAGATCTCAACCGTCTCTGTTTATTTTGTGACAAAAGCCTGACCAGCATACTGCTCATGTTCCTATTTGTTTATAATTGGTTTCTTAGTGTGTTTAATATTTTTCAGAGAACCATTTTTGTGAAGTGTCATACTTCTGGGATTAAAACTATGCTGGTGCGCTTCTTTTCAAGATAGCTCTTGATTTTTTTCCACATCAGGTATACATAGCAGGTTCCAGGGAGGAAAAAACAACATGACATTTCTGCTCCATAAAGCAGAAGTAAAATTTAGTAATGAAAGCCAACAAAGAAACATCACCTGAAAACCAGGAAAACTTTTGCGTGGTCTTTTATTTCTTCACTTGTTTGGGGGGTGTTTGTCCTTAGTTTTTTTTTAAGAGAACTAAATCTGAGAGCTAGATGCCTATTATGTAACCATGTGCAAGTATCCCTTTGACAGACTACTGTTTCCTAAAGTGTAATCTGGACTACTCATGGACATAAACCCCATTATTGTATTTACAAGATGTGGATGTATGCACTGCTGTCAAAGTATAAATCTTCAAGCTTCTAATTTCTTTCATCTATCTCCACTACTTCCATCCTGTTGTATTTGCCACAACACTTCCACTAAAATAATGAAAATATCTTAGGAATGTGTTTCTGGATAGCAAAATATTTTGAGAAAACAATGCTGAAATAGCAGCTGTAAAAGAGTTACTATAGAATATTTGAAAATGAAGGCAACATTTCAGGAGTTATAACCAGATACTCTCGAATTCCACCTTTCTCCTAGGAAGAAACTGCTCATTTCCTCAGGTTCACACTCTTGGGCTCTTCCAGAGAACATTACAGATTATGGAATTTGCTTTATTCTTTCACAGCTTCTCACACAGCAGATCAACTTCAAAGCCCTGCCAGCAAAAGCTCTCCTTTCTGACTTTTTTTTCTACTGTTGTTTGAAATGAAAAAGCATGAAATACATAGTTAGAAGCTTGTCATTCTAAGCAAAGAAAATACCAAACTAGCAAAACACGTTTGTTCTCTTGTTCCAAAGTGAACACCACAAGAGGGCTGCATTCAATCTCCCTTTTTGAAATTCCCACTTCTCAGTATTTAGTTATGCAATCTGAATGCTTGACACTTTCCTCCTGTGTTACTCTGAGAAGAGGCAGTGCCCTATGAGGCTGTTTCACTTGTAGATCAAGACAGGGCATCCTGATAGCAGATGCCTGAACAGTTTCCAAGCAATGTGTACCTACTCAATTGAGTTCCTCCTCTCATCCAGCTAAGAGGCAGCAATGGGCCTTCAGCAAGAGGCCCATGAAACTCACTCTGAACCACAATCTCTTTAGTTTGGGTGTAAAGCAGCCCTGGTCTGCCCATGGTGTTTTCAGTCAGCTTAGAGGGAGTGGCAAAAGTAAAACCATTTTGCTAGTAAAAATTCATGGGGCAAATATCCTTATGCATAAATTCACAAAGGCTAAGTAAGATTTGTTTTTTATAACTGTGTTAATGGGGTTTTTAGACTATAATCCTCATCCTAGACAGTTTTCCAAGAAAGATGGAAATCAACCACCAAAACTCTTCTATATACGTACACACAGTTCTGTATGTACACAATGTACCAGACCTTACAGAAAAAACCCCACCATTTGAGTCACAGGCAAATTATATTCTATCAGCATTTTGGCTGTTCAGTTTTAATGAATTCTGTGCTGTCCACTGCTATCCAAACCAGAAGGCATGAAAAAGAATATGCTGCTGCTTGATTACGTGTGCCAGAATACAGAAAGGCACAAGACTGAAAATCGAGAGAATTTATCCCTTCAAGTAGGAGAATAATCCTTTGAAAATGTTCTATCCTAATGTACAACACTGCTATTATAAATCAGAAATGATGTATATATTTGAACATTGAGTGCATGCTTACGTGTGTGTCTCAGTGTGTAATGTCAACTGAATTTGTCAGCACCACAGGTAGCAGAAATCCTGATGAATCTCCAGAGCCTCTATGGTTTGGAATGCATTATTAACAGGTTTATTAAATATTTGCAATGCTGTGGGCATGCAGAGTGCACTGTTTGAGACAGCTGTGGCTCAACTGCTACCTGCTCCAACAAAGCTTATACACCAGTGAGATGGGTGTTTCAGAGGTACCAAAACAAAATACCTGCCTCAGAAAGCCACAGGCCTCACAGACAGGGTGTGAACAACAGGGAGGAAAGAAGGAGCCACAGAGCTGCTGAGCATATGTTTCATTTAATTCTCTGATACACGCTACAAGAGCAGCCAAGCAAAGGGCTGACAGAGGAAGGCAGGGAGCTTTCAGGTCTGTTGGAAGGAATGCTATTTGGATAAGTGCAGGCAGAAGCCAACTGGTTAAATCACAATGGTGCTGCTGACAGGATGAACCTGCAGAGCACTTAGACAAAGAATCCTTTTGAGGGATGATTTTTCAAAAGCATCCAAGCAGATTTAAAAGAACACTAATTCTTATAGGATTTTAAATGGGACTTATGTCCCTAAGGTCTGCCCTCTGTGTTTGGCTTTTAAACGCCAGTACCCATAGCAACTTCCAGGCAACGCAAACGTGCCATTGCTCACAGATTCCAAAGTCTGTGAAGCCTTTTGAAAATGCCTCTCTTCTTTTTATTTATTGTGCATGCTCTTCTTTTCTCCTAATAGATGTCCTTACTGACTGTGCCATGCCAGAATCCATGAGGTCAGGCTGGCTCCTTTCAGAGCAGCGCAGTGAAGGACCGGTGATCAGGAGAAGCCCTGCTCAGGTCCCTGCTTCTGGAATTATTTTATAATCATCAAGAGCATTTATTTTTATTGTTAGACTGCAAGGGCAACAATGACTATCTATGCAAACAAAATGACCGTTTTGCATAAGTCTAAATATAGATGATAGGCATTTCAGAGATGCTTATTTTAAGATATTAGCTGTTTTTAATGGTATGAAAGAGTGTTAGGGAGAGACATGACTGACTTGAATGTATATTAAAACAGTTCTCCAACTCTTAACTGGTAGCCATTCTACAAATAAATGAATTTATGGGAAAATATATTCAAACCCTATAGCTGTAATATATTTCATTACAACACTTAATGTATGTTCCACTTCAAGTAACTGGCATGGCACACAGGCAGTAAAGGGAAACCCTTCCTATACCCCACCAATATTTAGTGAGAACACAGAGAGCCAAGACCTTATTTCCTGCCCTCCAAAATCCTGCAGTTCAGAAAATGGTTGACAAAACAAGCCCCGAAGACAGGAATACTTCAGATTACATATAAAGTGATGAATGAGGTGTAGAGTTGAATTTATGCTGAAGTTTATGTTTTGATAAAAATCTATTTTAAAAAGCATTTATGCTCTACTACAATTTTTCCCAAGCTCCTCTGCCCTCTGATGTTTTTCGTTTTTCAGTATCAGTCCCATAGCAACATCCAGGATTCATGGCTGTGGCACTGCTCACAACACCTCTGGAGCAGAGCCTTGCAAACGACTGCTAAACTCAGGGATCTGAGTCAGCTTGGAAAAGTCTGATGCTGGGCTCATTTTTTATATCCTGAAAATAGTGGCAGGGGACTGGGAGGAGGGCAAAGAGAAGGAGAGCTGAAGCTGCAACAGCAGAAAGGAATGAAAGAAACAAACTACTTAAGGTTTAATAATACATAAGCAGCATATTTTGCAAGTAGATGAGATTGAAAGTTTTATTACTGTCTTACAGATTTGGAGGCTATATCTGAACAGTCTGAGGATTCCAACATTTCCAGTAACTGAAATGATACTCCATGGACCCTCTCCCCTGCCAGTAATTACTCACACAGAAAAAGTGGTATCAGGAATACACAAAACACATTTGCAGCAACCTTAATGCAGCTGGAAATAAAAACAGCTAGCATCTGCAGAAAGTGGAAGAGTGGAGAATCCAAAAAATATGACTGAGAATCTCCTGTACAATAAGACTCTTGATTTAGGATTAGTCTATTCAGCCTGTAGATGCTGCTATTTTTCTAATAAAACACATCAGGAAACATCATCTCCTAACGGAAACTAAAGCAGTTAAAAAAAAAAAAAGAAAAAGAGAGTATGGAAAAAGTATGTTTAGGTTCTTCTCTACTCAAAACTGCTTGAAGCAATTATCTGCCTTACTAATAAACAGAGCTGTGAAATGGGTAAGCTGTGTAAAGCATCTGGTAATAGCATGTGAAACAAATAGATGCCAATACTATTCCCGTGTTTAGAGGAATTAATTTCAACTTGCCATTTCTTGGTCTTAAAATCAAGAATCAAACACAGTTAGAAGGGAGAAAGGGATTTTACCTCAGTATTTATTTTAAGGATCCTTAGGTGCACCACGTCCAGGTGGAATGTGCCCAGATGCACACCACAATGCACACACACAATAGATCTGGTATAACATTATAGGTCTTACTAATTAGCTTATCTATCAAAGATTCCCCAATGAGAGGCTCCAATGAGCCCCCCTCCCCAAGGAACCTTCCCCTGGATGGTTCTATCTTAGTTTACAAAATGTGTTCTGGAGAGGACCTTGGGGTCTGGGGCACACTGATCCCTAACTACGAAGCTTCTAAAATGTTTAGTCTCCTAGCTTGACAAACAAGCCCAAGAATGTAGGCAAAAAACCATTAAGAATACAGAAGTTATAAAAAGGTATAAAAGGGGTATAAAAGAAAAGGCAAAAAATCATCATGGCATCACAGCAATCATTAAACATGCTACCAATCCAACCAACATCACCTGCAAATTCTTGGATCATCGGCTGACAAGAATGAGCAGTAATTAATGAACTTGTTCTTTACCTGAGGCTTACCTACTGTCTGTCCTAAGTCTTTAAAAACAACCATAAAGCTCAGTACTCAAAACACTCAAACCAGATGAATGACGTTTCAAAACACACACCCAGAGAGATGCTGACCCAGTCTGGACCAGCAGATAACACCTTGTTACTCACACTCGTGGCCCACCACCCAGTCAAAGCACATCAACTACCTGAAAAACCTTTCTTAAAAAAAACTTCAAGAGGAAATAAACATTAGATTAAAATCGAAGGGCAGGAACATTTTCATAATTCTGAAGAAAATAATTCTAGTTTTTCCTGAAAAATCATTTTTCCTGAACTCATCTGTGGCCAAGCTTCATTTTTACATATGCAATGTGATGAGCTAACATCGTTCCAGGCCACCAGTTGAAGCAATTAAAAAAGTCCACACTCGCCAAACATTACCACATCGTTACCACAGATACTGTGTATTCTGAGTCAAGGGAAAACAGTGGAAACCTCTAATACCACTGTGGGGTAACTGCTGGCAAATAATAACTTTTTAGTATGGTTACCACTGCAACTATTAATAACCTGTGAGGAGGTAAATGGAAAATGATCCACTGCACGGTTGTATCTGCTTGTCACGAGCCATGACTCACACGTGAGAGACTGCAAGGGAATTACTGCAGTAGGTGGTTCTTGATAGGCTCGAGAATGTAAAACCTGAAATATTTCCGATGTATATCACAGATGAGTGGTGACAGCAACATGTCACCCTGCAAACACTAAAGAGGCAGCGATTCTTACACCATAAACCCTCCAGTGAAAGGCTCTGCTCCCTTCCTAATAACAGTGGGGGGTGGAAAGAGGAACGGATGGGGGCTGAGAGAAAAGAGTGGTTAGGAAAAAGCAAATCCTTCCCAGGAGGACTGAAACAATGGACTGTTTTCCACAGAGGTGGGGCGAGCAGTGCAGAATGCTGCTCCAGTAAGACATGAAAGAAGACAAACAGAAACTTCAACATGTACCAAAGGCCAGAAAATATCTAACAGAAAGCTGGTGCTCATTCTGAGAAGTACATCACAGCCAACACACGCAGATGTTTGCAAGACATGGTAATCATCAGCGGTTAACATGATTCTGGAAAAAGTCGAGCTGCCCTTTCCCATGTTCCAGAGTACAGAGATAACTGTCAGCATTTGCAATAAAGCACAACAGCCTGCACCCGATTTTCTGCATTGCTGAATTTCACAGACATGCCCAGCGATAAAAGTGTGCTTTTGAACAAGGTCTCTGCTTTTTTTTTGTATATAACTAATGTGAATTTTTTACTGACACACAAAAGGCATAAAAAGCATGCAAGCTTCAATTTACATACTGATATTTCTGTATCAAAGGCTATGCTTAATGCACAGGATCCAATCCTCATAAAAGAAGAAGATCAATTACAGCAGTCAGTGAAGCTCTAATACTGCATTTTCAGCTGAAAACTTGCTCAAAGCTCTTTCACAATGGCTCAGTAATTTCAGAGTATCAGTCTACTTAGTAACATGACTCTGGGAGGAACACATGCACAGAGGAAAGAAAAATCGTGAAGAAAGAATTTCCTTGCATTAAGGAATGATAGTTTAGAGTTGCTGTTTAATCTCTGCAAATCTGATGGACATACGGGTGAAATTAGTTGATTGAGGACCCAAAGCTAAGGCTGATGTGGACACTTACATTTTCCTAGTTCGAAAACAGACTGGTTTTAGTTTACACAGCCGAGCAACCAGCACAAACAGGCAGGAGCTGCCTCTGAGAGATGGCAGTGCTGGTCAGTGTGCAAGCTCTGGCCTCGCCAAAACCCACAGAAATCTTGGCAGTGGCCCAACGTATAATTCTAGGAGTCAGAAATCTGTTCAGTCACAAAGAGGGAGGCTAAATTTCGTTGAAACAACAAATCTAACCTTCTCTGTCATTTGATGTGGGGCCTTTCTATGTCCTGTACATTTGTTACACAAGACAATTATGCACAAACCTGGAAACTGCTGCAGTCCTGCTACATGGCTCTGTTTGAGCACATAAAAACTCTGCAGGTAATTCAGCAGACACTTCTGTGATCGAGACCCACATGCCTCACCCAGTATTTATGTGAAGAGGAAAGAAACTATGTAATCAAAATAAAAAGCACTTTATTTAATATGTACATCAATTCATTCATACACCCCACCTACCACAGCCTGAACGTTTCAGCCGATGAATAGACCTGATTTTCACACTTGCATCAATTTTCTCTTTAGAAAATGCAAAACACTTAGAAATTGGTATTACTTTGATTTATGTTTGAAAGAACGAAGGGCATGTCTTGTAAGCTGTAGGTGCTTTGGACATAAGTGCCATCTATACCAGAACACAAGCCCTTGGCAGTATCACGGTAGCATTTCTCACTGACATTTCATCAACGCATACAAGCAACCTCCTGCCTCTCCTTCAAATTCTGAGTAAGAAAAAAGCTCTGGGAGTTCATATACTCTGGCTACTTCAAACTGAAGGGTTTCATTAATAAATATTCCCAGTGCACAGCGAGGACGTCCAGGCACTGCTCACAAAGACCTGCTGCCTAACCCTGGCTACTTCACACCTCAGCAAAGGGGAGCCAAACCTTGTGTCAGCTTTCAGGAACTGTTAATCATCGTCTCCTATTGACTGTCTTCTGTATTGATCTGCAAATCACAAACTGTCTCCCCACATTATTAGCTCCTAAGTGCCATTTAAGCAAATTGCACCAGAGTTCAGTACATAAATATAAATATGCATATCTGGATACTCTAACTATCAGAAAAGCATACAGAATCTACTAATAGTTACTAAGCATCCCAGGATTAAAACGTTTACATAGTTTGATATAGAGATAATCTGGACTGAACACCTAAATAAAACTTTCCTGCCTTAGCAATGAAACAGGTTGGAATACCTGCATGTAATTACTGAAACAACTGTAAAACCCAGGTATGAACATTAGAAGATACAGACTAGTTTCTGACTCTGTGTGTGTAAACATTAATTTTAGGGCAAAACTATGAATTCTGAACCAATCATGGGAAAAGGATGAGAATCACAGTTTCTTTCCATCAGTAAAGATGTGCAATGAAGGCAAGCATGTTAAATTTGTATCTTTGTTTATTTTGGGATGCTGCAGTTGGCAGATGTTATCTGCAATATTTTTTTCAGTTGGCTAATTATGAACCAGAAATAAATTCAAAGCTGAAATACTGTAATACAACAACTAATTCTGACTAGTCATTATACTGTACAACCAGTAAAATATAAACCCCATAATGGGAATATCCAGCCCAATGTATCCAGCTATTAAAGACTGATGGCTGTAGAGGAAGTGTCAAAAAGAGGCCAGTTTAAATTTAATGTTGGCAGAAATGATTGTCTACAAAAGCATGAATAATCTTCTAATGATGCTTTAAAGCTTTAGTTCTGTCTTAACACTGTTTATTTAGTCCAGAGAAAATGCTTAAAAGCCATGAAGCAATTTTAAGAAAACATTTGTAAACAGCTATTTTCTCTTGACAGACTATTTTGCTACAATTACAGATATTATGCCAAGATAATATATGTAATTCAATGAATCCAGACAATATTGAATCAAATCAAACCAGTATTATTTTCCATCTCTTTGAAACTGAACATTCAAGTCAACTGAACTTTCAATGTCATTTGGCACTTCAGAAAAAACTTCATAAAATACAAACAGGTCTGAAAACCTACACGTCATTTCTGAGTAACCTCCTGACCTTTTATAGAAGGATCTCACAAACTGGATCTTCACCAGCATTATATAAACCACAAATGTTTTCAATTAACATTGTTAAAGACATGCTTTTATAAAAGTCATATTTCTGCACATTTCAGCCCTTTTCAAAGTCCCACATTTTGTAAAAGGAGATGAGTTATCCTAACCCAAAGTTCTGCCAAAAATTACTCCATATATAACATCTATTCAAAGTTTCAGGCTTAAAAAAAAAAGGATTAAATATGATTTTAGGAGATGGTCAAAGAGAGGGACGAATTAAAAAAAGTAATCCTCATTTTGATGCCTGGAGTTCACTTTCTGTTGCTCATTCACACGTTCTTACTCCGTCTTTCAAAAAATGCTCACCTTTGTTCCCCAAAGAAATACAGCGAAAACCTCTAGTAATTTTTTACCAGGTGCTGATTGAAATCAGGATTCCTTACAGCTCAGATAAGACAAATGCTTTACTTGATCAAGTGAACAGAATTAGAAAGAAGCAAATCACCTATTTTATTTCTCTTAGCTTTCCATTAATAGTCATCCAACCAGGTATCTCCTGCTTGAAAACTAAGAACAGCTGCAATCCTTATTCTGCTGAGTTTATTATTAATTATACATCTAAAGCATGTTCATAGTCTGTGTTTACTCTTGGGTGATTCTATGGTTTCTATGAATGAGAAAACAACAATGTGATAATTTACAAATGAAATAATATTTTCACTGTTTTGGCACCTAAACGTAATGAAAGGAAAAACCAGTCAGCTTTTACATGGGGTTCTGTTTAGAAGAATCAGCTCAGGGGGGAAGAGCTACCACTCATGAAGAACCAGAATGGGGTAAGAAAGGGTATGACTCAAAAGCCAAGGAGATGTATTACCTAAACGACTTTTATTGCTTTTTGGTGGACATTATATAGATCTTTTTTTCTTAGCTCCCATAATCTCAGCAGTGACTTAGAAACCATCACAGCAGCATCTATGGGCCAAAGAGACCAAATAGTTGAAATAATGACCATACAAGAGAGAGAAGCCAGCCAGAGGAATCTGAGTGCTTTTTGCAACCTATGGAAAGCAAAGAACAGATAACTGCTCAGCTTATGCTGGCAGGGTGCAGACAGTGCTTCCTCCAGGAATAAACGCCTTTGCAGAGATACAGGCAAAATTTTATCAAAGATTATTTTTGCCTGATTCTTCATTTCCTATTCAGAAGGGTCACTAATAGTTATTTTTATATAATAACAGGTAACTCTTTCATGCTACAGCTTGTGATGCATATTAATCGGGGTTCTTGCCAAATTAAATTAATTTCTTCAACATTTAAAAAGCAGTTAAACTTCTAATGACATTTTCCCCCTCTTTTCATCAACCTATTTTTGGAGCAAAATAATGTACTCAGGCCTGAAGAAAAGACACTTGAGCCTCAGGAATGGAAAACAGCCACGAGCCAAAACGTATTCACAGGAGAGCTATAGGGCAATAAGGTTGTCATCTATGCACAAAAATACTTCCAAAGACGTAAACATGATGTTAAAATCTCCACCACTCCCTCCTGCATGTTAAAGTCACACACACTGCTTTGTGCCTGCAGTTATGAGGAGAAAAAAAAGAAAATAAATCTATTTTTATGATTATTACTATGATTGTAGCATTAAGACAGTTCAGAAATGGGGACTCAGGTTAACACCACAGCCCTTGACAGTTCTGGTTTTTTTCTAACTGCTAGTATCAGAAATTAGGATTGTAAAAAAGGCATTCTATCAGTTTAAGTGGTAACTCAAACCAGAGCTGCACAACAACACCAGGTACCAACTCAGCCATCTGCATCTCAATATCAACCTTGACATCTATATTGTACACATAAAAAGATAGAGATGGATAGAGATATGCACATGTATATAATCCACTGAAGTATTTTAAAGTCCAGCAAATACAGCTGGGTTGTATATATATATATATATATATGTATGTATGTAAAACCCCAAAACTTTTCAACACAAATGGTCCCCATTTTGCACACTTGGAAGCAGTTGAAAACCAATTCTTAAATTAATAAGTAACAACCAAGTACTTTAAAATGCTACTGGAACTACCTTCTCACACATAATTTACTAGATAACAGCATACAGTTATAATAGATATAGCTTACAATGCCTATCAAAGTACCTAATATCTAGTAAATTCAACACTAAAGGGACATTAATATTTCACACAATATTTGTCTGCCTTAAATAAAAGGGAGACATAAAACCACTTCAAAGGCTGGACTGTTATAATTTTTCCCCAGCTTTCTACTGCATAAAATCAGTTAATCAGCCTCAAATATTTTCCTTTTTATAACCCAATAGCCTAATTTGAAAAGATTGCTCATAGAGCAATGGAAGAGAAAAGCATTTTTATAAAATTAGAAAATTACTGTAAACCACAAAGCTTGTTCCTGCAGCAAATACAGAATTTTTTTTAAGTTATTAATATGTCGAGTGGAAAACATTTCTTTAACCGAAAATCTATTCCACGTTTGAAATATTGTTAGGCACTAGGTTAACTGAGTGCTGTGAAGTTTTAGGTAAAGCAAGCTTTTGAAATTGTGTATGTGGCAATTTTTTTTACTACAGCAAATTGAGTAATAAACATTGAAGAGAGATGAAAATCGAAGGTGTCCAGCTCTCAATGTGCAATACAAATTGGTTAAAATAGCTATATGGTACAACTGGGGTTGTCCACCTGGACGAAATGCCAAAGTGCTTGCAGTGATTTCAGGGTATCTGCTTAGTAGGAAGCAGGTAAAATGCAAGCCAGGTCTACTTCTAAAATCCAAGCACAGATTCCAGCTAGCAAAAAAACCTACCAGCAGACCCCTATTCTTTTTAATAACCTGAAACGTCTTCCTTTGGCAGTCAAAATAACCAGCATGTGTTAAAGATCTAGAATCGCTTTTCCCTGAAGAACCAACCTATAAAAAAGTCACTTCATATCTACTGGACATGTTTATTTTCTTCAATCATGTATCCTGCAAATATTCACTCATCGGTACTTGAATCCCTGCCACATCTGTACAATTTAAAGGTTACATCCTGATGGCCTCAAACCTCATCAAAACGCCCAATCCCAAAACAACTCCCAGACATCTCAATCTAACAATCACATCTTCATACTCTGTTCTCCTGATAAAAGGGACTCAACCCTGACCTCCAGATTAATACTGGGATGGGAAACCACTTCTGGGTAAAACACAAGTATCACTCATTCTCTTACCCACCACCCTGTATTTCACACAACTTTTCTGAGTCACCATCACCCAAACCATCTGGCAGCACTGGGCAGCCAACTTGCTGCATTTCCATGCTGCTGTGCACTCCCCTTGTCCATTTAACGTAACAACTTGTTTACTCAGCTCTCAGACTTAAACCCAGAAGCCTTTTCAGAGAGGGCAGTGACATATATGCCTGTGTGTTCAGTGTCAACCACCCACCTGGGGTTGAGGATGGTACAGGCTAAACTTCCTTGGGATTTTTTCCACTAGCTTTCTGAGGTAAGACTGCTAAACAAGCTAAAATATTTAAAACAAAACAAAAGCTGCTTTCATTCACTGCATACCTCCTGATGATATTAGTGTCCCTTATCAACTCTCTCAAATCTCCCCAGGTTACAATCATTTTAAGGTGGGCTGCAAACAAGGGCTTGCTTCGTCATCAGTTTTCCTGAAATTACTTCCGAGCAGTTTTCCGAACATCAGCTTTGGTAAGATTTGTTACCTTAAAGGAAAAAAAAAGGACAGAGCAGGATTACCTTCCCTTAGACGCTCAACCACGAAGGTGAATCCGGTCGTTCGCGGGTGTAAGACGTACTCGTATTTTTTAAGTCCGTTCTTCTCAGCAAATTCATGACTGCGGGCTTTGGTATTGGCTGAGGAGAGAAGGAGAAGCACCACTTTGTGTCACTGTGCATGCAGAGCATGGGTTAAATGGAATGATTACATGACAGGAATAGTACAGCAGCAGCTCTCACACAGTACACATGTAGAGGCAGACACACGTGTGCTTTCAGTTGGCCATACCATGGTATGAGGAAGAGCCATGTGGATTGCAAGAAAAGCCTTTTTACCCTCTCATTTAATTTTAGCAAATAGTCAGCAAACCTTTCATACTTATCAAATGCAAGCTGAAATTTATAAATTAATAGTCTGTTAATAGTTCTCTGTACACTTCAATGCCCATTCTACAGTAAAATGTGTAAATTGGCTCAATTGCATTTTGGGCTTTTTTCAACTCAAAAGGCACAACATATAGTAATGTAGGTTTGATACTATGAACAGAAATACCCTGAAGTCAGTGTTTAGGCATGTTAAACTTATTTCAGAAAGAAAACATTAAATAGAGGAAAGCAGTTAATCTAATACATTAAAATGGTATTTTACATCTTCATTCTGAACTCGCCATGTTTTATTCATCAACCTGTGCTGCACATACCTACCCCGTTTTAATTTTTTGACCAAGCACTTCAGTGTCACAACACATGCCTGCCACTCTACACAGAGTACAGCAAGGCAGCTGGAAAGCAGTGTGGCTAAACCCCATGACAAATGTGTTTCAAACCTCCGGCAATCAAAAACCTCTCGTGAGAAAACCAAAGGCCTTCCAGGGCTGGTTGCTAAGACAGGCCACTAAGCAAGGAAGACAAGGACACCAAAGCAAAAACTTCTGGAGACAGCTGGAGAGAAGGCAATTTGTTCTCCTGTGATGTGCAGGAGGCTCTTCCAAGCAGCCTCAGCCAGCAGCCAAATGGACTTTGCTGGCTACACTGAATTCTTTACTCTGGGCCCTGCTGCGCATCCCCTGGGGCCAAAAGGCAATGGACATATGCAATGTTCCCTTGGCAACATGGCAAAAATCAATTTGATCAAATAACTTACTTAATAACTCATATTTATGAAGTTTTACAGGTGTTTAAAAGACAAAATCCCAGCAACAGATCTATGGAACAAAATCACTGCTTAAGTAATCTATTTTTTTTTAAAGCAGAAAAAGATCTTTTTTAAGGGTCCACAGTTATCCTTAACAGAGATGGGAGATATAGTAATGGAAAACATATTGCTGTTTAATCATTTAACAGAAGGGATACTTAGAAATAAATCCTTCCCCTTACAATCCTCATATTTTTTTCCTGTAAAGGCACAATAGCACAAGTGAACAAATCAACAGCAGTGAGAGATTTCCTTTTTGTTGTAATGCAACATTCCCCCATCCTTCTTTTTTCCCTAAATTACATGACCTCTTTATTTATCAAAAATGCTGGTGCCCCTCTTAAAGGTTTGTCTACCAATTAAAAAATGCTATAACATATCAGTATACTGACTATTTTTTCCTTGTGACCTACTGTTTCCATGTCTACGAGTGCTGCTTTTCACATGTGCAAGCCTTAAGATTCACTGCACAGACTGCCTGACCATGTGATTTGGAGGAAAGTTGTTGCACAGTAGCCAAGCAAGTGATACAGCAAAGAGGATCCAAAGATTTAATTCCTGCCAAATTGCCAAAACGTACAAATACTTGAAAAATATTACAACTTCAGAAAGCATTGCTAAAATTACAGAATGTGTGAAATACTAAAATTACACTTGGCTATGTAACTTTAATTTATCTACCCTCGGACATATACATTATGTCTTTAACCACATGGTCAGAATATCTATTTTTGCCTGCTCAACTACTACTCCATTCAATACTGCAAATGACTATTCTGAATCAGCAAAGGGAGACTTGCCTTGCAGACTCCCACTGCAATGGCAAAACTTGCCAAGTGAGCCATGAGCAAGACTTGGAATGGCTGAAGAAGCAACAGTAATCTGGTAATTATTAAATGCCCCTCCAAAAAACCAGGTTCTACCTCTTAGGTGTACCAGTATTAGCTCAACAACTAAAACTATTTTCTAAGAAATGACACTGATGACCAAGCGTGTTCCTATAAAAAACACCCAAATCAAGAGTTCTTTTCCAGATTCTGGGATGATTCAAGTAAAATGTTTTAAATTAATTTATCGCAAAGTTCTTAATGTAATGTATTGTTGTTTCCACAGGACAGAAGTAGCATCTTCATTTTCTGCATATCCAAGCTTGGGTTTCACTTCAGAAAATTTGCAATCTGCATATCAAGTCAATCAGAGCTTTGAGACACAAGTGCCATAGAAATCTACATAAAGTTGAGCAGTCTGGAAAAAAAAAAATCTAAGTTTTAAGCATCTCAAGCTGCACACAGTTAATCAGCACTCAGAAAAACTCTCTCTGTGTGTCTGCTCACTAGCATTTTGCTTCAGAGGGAACATGTAAATGAACTCCTTGGTGTTTACAAAACATTCCTACTTGCACCAAAGAATAACTGAGGAGGGAAAGGGCACTTATGTTCTCTAAGTAAGACCTAACTGATGCTGCAAGAAAGATCTGGGACCTCCAGTGCCCCTTGCCTTGAAGTAATCATCTTCAAACATCCTCTAAGTGCACCTCCCTGGACTTGGAAAGAACTCACTGTAAACATCTGCAAAACATCTTCCAAATTTCCCTTTACTACACTGCCTTTCTGAAATGTGTGAACAGCTGGACATCGGCACACTGGCCAACACTATTCAGCTATTTCCTGACATTTGTATGCCTGTCTTGCCTCTGGACTGTAAGTTTTATATAACAGAGACTGCTCCCCTCCCCTTTTGCATGACCCTAGTGTAATGGGATTTTACAACTAGAATAATGCTCCCAGCTAATACAACGATCATTGTCATCTGGAAAAATCATCTCCCTCTCCCCTTCCTAACAACTATAAAGCCACAGGTCTTTGTGCATTAAACATTATTTATTACAGCAAGTCAGGAAGGTCAATGTGCTTTCATGATATACTGAAAGCAAGGATCGAGTAAGCCTTCACTCTACAAAAAAAAGTAGGAATGATGCCCTTCCTCTCCCTCCTGTAATCTTGGCATTGGAAAAAAAAATAGTTTCTCACTCTTTTATTACTTGTGACTAAATGCTCTGACTGCCAGCTCATCCAATGTAAGGACCTTTGTGCCCACTGCTGTTTGGGATCCTTGTGCCAGACACCAGTGCCCAAACCTCTGGGGGGAAATTCAGAACAAATTCTGCTGCTCAGAACCAGAGCCAACAAAAGGCAGAACATGTGATGCTCCCCATTCTATGAAACCTAGAGGTTACAAAACCAATCCAGGAAATTAGAAACCCATTTTTACATCTTCTGCAACTTGGGAGAATTCACACAACAAACGCCTCTTTAAAAGCCCTTAATCAATAGACCAGGCTGCACTGTCAGTGCTGCAAAACCTATGCAGATGTCTTATTGTTCCACAGGCCAGTTTATAACAGTCTTAGGTGGAATAATAAAGAAAAAGTGAAAGATGCCTAAAAACTTCCTTAAAAATAGGAAACATATGTTCTTTTCTTCCAAACTACCAACCCAAATAGCATCAAGCAGTTCTTGAAACAGGGCCTGGAAATGCACTTGGTTTGGGTTTCCTGAATCCCAAAAGGCCACTCATGTCATTTGGTTGGCTACAGGTAATGTCCCCTATCACCAAACCCTCTGAAAAGTTGAGCAAGTGTTGCTTTCTAGGAATAAATATTTTCTTTCCTACGCTGTATTTAAATCAAAGCAAATTTACTCCCCAAGTTTTTGCTCATCATTCCTATTTAGGAGTATTTTAGCACCTTGGTTCTGTTTGCTGTTAAAAAAGAATAAGGAGAATAAGTTATTTTTATGGAAAGCCACCAGTTTATCAATTGAGGGTGACGTGGGACATTTCCAGAACTGATTCATGCTTTGTCTCCTCAGGTCCCACACCAGCTTGCATCTCCTCCCCCGTCTCCTTCAGCTAATACATGCAGCCTCTCAGAGCCTGCTCTTTGGGGTGGTGACAGGTACAACTATCCAGTTTATTTGAGTCTTTAGACACTTCTGCAGAGCAACTATCAAACTGCACAAAAATATAAGAATTTAAGGGTTCTGGCCAAAACATCTTACTTTTTTTATTTTTTGGCTCCCGTGCCACCTTTGGTAAATAATTTGATTACATTTTTTTTCTCATTTTTCTCCAAATCCCATTTGCCACACTGTAAAATTACAGGAATAGCTGAAAGTCAACACTTTCTAGAAACACTCCACTTCAAAATTTCATTTAAAGCAACAGGAGGAAGAAATGATGCTAACACATTTTCTCGATTTTTGAGTTACAGATTTTAAAGAAGTCAAATTGCTCTTGCTCCTGACAAGCTGTGCATAAAATGAACAAATCCATTTGTTTTAGTGAAATTACACTTTTAGTTTGTGAGCTGACATTTGATATTAAGTACTACCTTTTCCTTTAATTTCACTTGTGATAAAAACCCGCTGATAAAAACATGCATGTTCTTCTATGACTTCAAGTACTCTCAAATTATATTAGTGCCAGACAGTGAAAGAATAAATGAGTACTCCAAAAGTCTCTCATACTAAATAAATAAATAAAATCCTCATCTATTAGAGGTTTGCATAGAAATTAGAAAGCTGTATTGGCTCACAGTCAATATTTTAAGAAAAAATGAAGCAATTTTTCTTACTTGTGCTATTTTCAAACTATTCCACGCTAGAGCAACCCCTACCAGTGCTTCTGATCAATATTTTCTTTGTACTGCCAAAGCATATCACATTTACTATTAAAGTTAAAAATCCAACTGCAGTTGATTGTTACCTTCTGTCATCCACACCACAACATTCCTGCCAAAATCTGAACTCCAGCAAGCTTTCCTACTTGATTTTTAGCTGCTCCTTGAGGAAAAAAGCTCTGTGCAATCACACTCTGTCCACCTGTTTGGTCCCCTTAACTTCTGAAGCTGTTGTCCCCTGCAAACAAAGTTTATCAGGGACAAGAGATTCAAAGCTAACCCAGCCCAGCAGAAGCTTGAGAAAAAACTGGGTAAAGGGAAGCTTCTGAGAGTAGAGATGTGAGTAAGGGAGAATCCAGGGTGGGCTCCATGGCTGCTGGTGTGCCAGGGCTCTCAGCACAGCATGCAGAGTCCATCGGGTGCTGCAGGGACTGGCACAGAGGGGCAGCCACAGCACACGACACCTCTTGCCAAGGCAGCGGCAAGAGCTTGGAGGAAACGGCACACGGAAGGAAACACGGAGAAAGGAGCAGGTGGTGGGAAGAAAGGACCATGTACAGGGATGCAAACACAAATCCAGAGGAAATGAGGCTTTACCAGGCACAGAGCAACACAGCAACTTTTTTTTCTGTCACTGCTTTCTGAAGAATTACTACAAACAATCTTGTGAGGAACACCAAGAAAAACAAAAGAACAGGCAGCATGGTGGGTTGTATTCCAGCTTTCTGGAAGCATGAAACTCATGGTTGCTTTGTTTTCTTCAGGGCTTCAGAAAGTCTGGCTACATGTTTGCCTGCTGAGGGCTTCTTTTTAAGCAATTACAATAAAATACCTTTGAGCTTTAACCTTCAAGTACTCCAGAGTGGAAAGATGGCCAACCTATCAGAAATAAGTATATAATTATACAATTATTACCTCAGCCCCTATACAATCCCATCTGCAAACACAGTGTTCAGGGTTCATGGCATTACTATTTCTAAAATTTATTTACGTAGCATCTTCCACTGCAAAGTACTTCACCACCTTGAAGTCAGGCAGTAGCCCATGTATAAATACAATCTTATTTTACATTTCTTTGAAATCTCATTCTCAAATACCTGAAAATATTATAATGAGGAGTAAATCTATTATTGTCACATGGCCACTGAGAGGATAAAAAAATGATAGCAGCTGCACAGAGCTGCACAGCAATTCTGCTATTCGGTGACGTAGAATGTTACTTCTCATTTTAAGCACCAGAGGAATTTTGTTTTCAGAAGTAATTAGCAGTTCTGCCATTTGGTCAGAAAACAAGAGTCACTGCCTCTATTTTTGCAAAATGTTCCCTAGAATTTTGAGCAACTGTTCAGAACAAAACCACAGTTTATTTCTTATTCTAAAGGATGGAGCATGAGGTTGCAATAGGTCCTAATATGTCAATAACGCAACAGTTTTCTGAAAATAATTTCTTCAAAATGTTACATATATTATGTTCTAGCATTTTCAAACACCATGAATTTACTGCTTGGTCAGGACTAGCTTGTCAAGGGATTTTTCCCTGTCTCTTATAATATTTTAAAATATATATGAAGCAATATTTCCTGTGAAGACAATCCGAGAGGGAGAGCTATTTACTTCCACAGAAAAAGTCCCAGGGTTTTGCCTGTCTCCATTCATCCTTTTATGCACAAATGTAATATCAAAGTGGCATTCAATACTTGATGGCCAGTTAAGAGTGGTAAACACAGGACAGTTTAACATGTCAGAAGCCAGCACAGCAGTGTCCTATTGTATTCCCTACCCATCACTGCCTCCTTCTCACCGTTCTGCTTCCTCCTGGGCTGCTCACACCCACCTGTGGTGGCCTCAGCAGAACAGCACAGTTAGTGCAGCTCTCCACTGGGCATTGTGAAGGTAAAGAATACATGTTACACAGGTATAAAGAAGGGTAATCAGAACAACAGAAATACCTTACCAAAGGAAAAAAAAGAAACTGTCAACAACCTGTGTTCAAAAATGTAATTAGATGTTTTTTATATATTAAATGAAGAAACTTGTTTCCATGAGTTTCTCAGTGGATGGTATCAACAGCATATAGCTAAGTTTAGCCTAAGTCATTTGTATCAGTAACCACAGCACAGAGAAAACCCTGTGTGTCCTTAAGCAGCTCTGCATTCAGGTGGGAACATCCTCACCACTGTCGTTTGGACTCTGCAGCGCAAGTGTTAACACACTGTGGCTGTCTCAGTCCTCAGCCAAATCTTTTTTAAAGCTGCAGTACAGAATTTCCTCAATTCTTTAAAAATCTGTTGTCTCTCAGGAATATCAGATTCCTCTAGAGATTAGAAGGCATACATAATTTATGGAATAAATTACAAACAATCCAACTCTTTCAGACATCTTGAGATGGAAACACCTGTTCAGAGTGTGAGTGCTCTAAGGAGATGTCTCCTGACTGCATGTCTAAGATGAAGATTGTACCTCATAATTTGGAGCCAGGAGGAGATAGTTCCTCGTGAACTCAAAGAAAAAAGCTTTAGTGAGATAATTTCATAGAATCATAGAATGGTTTGGGTTGGAAGGGACCTTAAAGATCATCTTGTTCCACCTCCCTGCCATGGGCAGGGACACCTTCCACTGGACCAGGTTGCTCAGAGCCCCATCCAACCTGGCCTTGAACACTTCCAGGGATGGGGCAGCCACAGCTTCTCTGGGCAGCCTGTGCCAGTGCCTCACCACTCTTTTAGTGAAGAAAATTCCATCCTTCTTCCTAACTTTAGATACAAGATAACCAATTCAACAAGAGATATCATGTGAAGCACTCCAGGAATGTTCAATGAATTTATCCTCTTTTAGGAAGGCTGATCAAGTGATGACAATTCCCTACAGTGTGACAGCATCCAAATACTATATGCATACCTAGTTTAAGGATATTTGGAATACAGAAGAAAAAACAGCAGCATATGCTAGTTATTTTTATACCATGTCTAGTACTTACTGATGTGGCTTTGCAATAAAATATGATTTGTGAATATATGCAATGGAAAGTATAGCAAAAATCTTTTAAATAATCTAAAAGTTAGAAGCTTAATTGCAATTGATTTTCTATTTAAAGATAGTGCTTATCAAATCAGGCATCATGCTGGAGGCATGAACCACCACAGAACATTCATGCGATGTTTTCTTTTACAGACACTTGAGTTGTCTTCAGCACTGGTTAACAGCTTGCTACTGATGCCATAAGATACCTGTATTAAGGTAGATACCTGATTAAAAATTAATATAGGATCAAACTCATTACATTTACTCCTATGATAATCACAACATTTGTTTTACAGAGTTATTTCCCTTATAGAGGCAGATACAGACTGCTTACAGTGCTTACATGGCCTAAGGAACAAGCACCTCCACGTTCCCCTCTTAAAACATTAGGCAAGAAATCAAATAGAATCATTAGCCCTTTGCAGTCACTCTTTCATAGCTATGAAATGATTTTGTCACAGTAATTCAGGAAATGGGAACATGCAAGTGATATATTCCAGGTTCTGAAACCTGCTTTTGCTAATGCAGTGTATGTACAGTACTGACTAATAAAAAGTCAATCATCAGATGCTCTGAAATGTAAGTTATTTCAGGAAGACTGGCAAAGTCTCTCAGTGGAACTATGTTTGTGCCTCTCACATGAATCATTTGATCATTTACTATCATTTCTACCACCCATGAGAACCAAGTCTTGCTCCTGCCTTGGACTTGCTTAAATTCTTTCCATGAACAACAAAGAACTTCCATGTTGAACATTCCCTGAAAAGATGACAAATGCAGCCTACCTGTGAGATCAGTTCCTTCTGGAAAGATGAGGAGTTGTAGTGGTTCACGAATGTCACAGAAATAATCCAGCATTTTTTCAAAGTGACTCTTGTCATCTTCCCACTTTCTCTGAATGAAAACAAAGGCTGCAACCTGCATCGCCCAGCCTAAAGTTTAAAAAAATACACCTTTAGCAACATTTCACTCTGATACTTCCACACTGCCTGTTATTCCAAAGAATTTTATAAATTATGTTAGACACAACATTTTATCTGCTGCCCACCAGTCCTCAACTCTGATTAAGAGCACTTGATTACCTTGTAAAAACAGTTCTGGATTGGTAAAAAAAGAATGCATAAATGCATTCAAAATGCAAAACTCAAGTTACCAGAGCAAAAACAGAGTCAATGCTGTCCTGAAAGGAGGCTGTAGCGAGGTGGGGGTTGATCTTTTCTCCCAGGTAACATGCACCAGGACAAGAGGAAATGGCTTTATGTTGCAGCAGGTGTAGACTGGGTATTATGAAAAATTTCTTCACCAAAAGGGTTGTCAAGCTAGCCCTGGGAACAAGCTACCCAGAGAAGTGTTTGAGTCGTCATCCTTGGGAGCATTTAAAAGCTGTGTAGATGTGGTGCTTAGGGATGCAGTGCTTATGGATGTGCTCAGACTTGATAATCTTAAAGGTCTTTTCCAACCTAAACAATGCTCTGATTCTCTGAGGTGAAGCATTTAAAACCAGAAAGCATCTGTTCCTTTGAGGGCTTTATTACATAAATCTCCTTAGAATTTTCATTACTCATAGAAGAAAATACGAAGCTTTTCTTTACACTTGATTATAGAATTAAAAAAAATAATGTGTATCTATTTATTTGTATTAACACACACAACGATTTGCAGCCTGCCATCAAACTGACAACGTAATGCACTGAAGTAAGTGAAACTGCTGCTGAGCCTGCAGCTCAGGGGTCACACCCCGTTATCTTCAGTAAGTATTCTTGGCTCTCTTTGGCACAATAGTATGCAGCATATCACACAATATTACATGTTCTGTCCATTAGCTCAGACAGCAGGATGAAAAATCACGGCTCCAGCTCCACCACAAGCCTGAGATGCTCCCTTCCTAAACAGGGCTCAGAAGAGCGTGACATCGCCTTGCCACCGCACTTGGCGAGCTTGTACCTCATCAGAAAACCTGCAGAGAGATCCTGCACATCAAAGAGAAAACATCACAGCTGCCCACTCTCCTCTTTGCTCACCACCATTCTCAAAGCCTGTTTTCCCTTTGCTGGTGACTTACAGCATGTTATTCTTGCCCTTTACTTCAGCTCCTCTTTACAGGATTCCTTTATATCCTGTTCATAGCAGTATCTCGCAAGGACCGCATGCCAGAAAACTACTTATTAAAGTCACTCATTTTTAAATCAACTTTGTAAGTCACTCAGCCTGGATAATACATTAACCTGCTGCATTATCTCTTCTGTATTGGTTAGAAACATTAGTTGCATTGTTAAAGATTTGTGACCTATATCATGGAGTGGATACTTCTAATCTTTAAATCAGTGAAACAGATGGAATGTGCATAACTAACATGCCTTCTGCAATCTGGACCTAATGCATCTCAGATATCCAGATAATCAGTGACATTCAGATAACTGAATACTAGAAGTGGTTATATGAATTAAGAATAGAAATGCCCAGAATGCAGTCTCAGCAAATCTTTTCAAATCTGCACACTATATTTGTGAAAACCCTTTGTAAAGGAAACTCAACTTTGACCACAGCGTTTTATGTGCATTTATGTACATATCACATTCCCACACCTGTAGTATCAAGAAGTGTCAGTACAGCTTTATTAACAGAGGCTATCCATGTTTAAACAAATTGCTTGCAGGAAAAAAATAAAGGTACATTTTACAGTAACTTTAAAATAACTGATGTAAATTAACTACACTATCTTTTGGCATGTAATCATCTCCTACTGCTACAATACATGGCAGGAAAATGGTGCCAAAGTATTATTTGAAATTTAACTAATCAGGATTTCATTTCCACACTAGTATTACATAAAGAGGACATCTTTACATACCAAATGGTGCCCAAGCATTTGGTTCCTCTACAGAATACATGGAAATTGCACAAAGCTGCATCAGGGGGAGTTCAGATTGGATCTTAGGAAAAGGTTCTTTACTGAGAGGGTGGTCAGTCACTGGAACAGGCTCTCCAGGGAAGTCATCACAGCATCTCACCTGGCAGAGTTCAAAGAGAACCTGACTGATGCTCCTGATCATATGGTTTGGTTTTAGGTAGTCCTGTGAAGAGCAGGGAGTTGGACTTGATGGTCCTTATGGGTCCCTTCCAACTTAAGATATTCTGTGGTACATCATCTGATATCAAATTCATAAAAATGGACAATGCAAAGGACAAAACCCCTCTGAGCAGAAACAGAGATGCCTTGAACCACAGCATTTACAACTGTGAGAATGCAGATGCTCCACAGGACAAAGTGGAAAAATACAGAGATTAGGGAAGTTCTGCTGTGGTTTCGGTGTTTTCCAATTGTTCTTAGCCCTCAGCCCAGACCTTTTGTATGTTTTACGTAGGCAGGACACTACATCCAAGTTAGTATATGGAAACCTGTACTGTGCTAAGCCATTTTATTGTCTGGTATCACACATCAGGCCTAAATTATTCAGTCCTTGTGTTCTCATTGCAGCAGAGTCTGTAGGCTGAAAGAATGGAAGCAAAAAGCAAAATAAATGCTCACTTAAGGAAGCCTGCTGATACTTTCTAAGGTCAGCAGCTCCTTAGGAGTGATTTTGGTCCATAACAAAGGGAATATAGAAAAAACTGCCAAATCCCATCCTCTCTCCTACCTTTCTTCATGCAGCACAAGGCTTTAAATTGTATCAAAACTTGCACATAAACTCACTCTAGCTATCATTCTTCAACAGCACTGTGAGCATCAAATTATAAACATCTTTAGCTGCTACCAAAAGATGCTGCTTGGGTGACTTGTACTTTACCTGACCAAACTGCATAAAGCAGAGGATATAGTGCAGTAGTTTCCCATTCCTGCTCTAAGTGGTGGTGTTATAGATGGGCTATGAATAATTAAACAGAGGCAGTAATGTAATGACAGTACGATGTCAGGGAGAAGGAGTGGGAAAGGAGCTGGGAGGCATCCAGTTTTTAAGATAAACAACAGGTTTGATTTTCTAACCTTCCCAATAAATAACATCCAGTGTTCTGGAAGAATGTGTCTATCTTTAAGTGTTTATCTAATTAGATAAAACAGTCCTGACTGTTCAAATAAGAAGAGATTATCTAACACATAGATGACTAAGAGTAAAGGAGCCAGGTTTCCTCCCGACTTACCCCAGCACAGCACGCTGAGCCAAGCTATTTTACCATCTATGACAGTGGAAAAATTTCCACATTTGCTCATGCTTCAAGGCCTCCAGGCAACAAAACCATGAATTTCTGATTTCTGTAAAGCCCTGGTTCATGCACCAGTGGGGACACGTGTCTCACCATCCCACCAGTGTGAAGTGGGAAAGGAAACCCCACACAGATGCCTGCCTCTGAACAAAGCAAAAGCAGCTCTTGCTTTGATTTCCATTCCAGTGTGTCTGCACTGTGCTGCTGCAGAAACAACACGTAACAAGTCCAAGACATGATGTGGGAGCCAAATGGGAATGCATGGGGAAACAGGAGGAATTCAGTACATCAATGGGCAGAATGAAAGGTTTTGCTAATCAGTAAGATTTATGAATAAGCAGCAGAAGGCAGTCCCTTCTCATGTGCAGCCTGCGAGGTGTCCATTTAAAAACCTTAGATCAGCATATTGTTCAACAAAATTAAATGTATTTTGCTTTTTTTGCACAGCATTTCTGGTTGTCTAAAAGCTCCTGGACAACAGGAATTTTCCTAGCAAAGGCAGCGTTTACTTGACTGGGGAAAAATGGCTGCCTCTGGATTTGCAGATTCTTAAAAATCATTGATGACAAAAACACAGCAGAGAAACAGCAAAGCTGAAGAAACCATAACAATGCACATCCATTTCTTTGCTAAAATAATCCTCTTATAGGAGCCGACATTCTGGATGACTGACATTGCTTGGAAAAGCATACAAAAAGCATCACACTGCACAGCTCTTGTTCAAAATTGCCAAACAGCAGTGCAAAAACCTACTAGAGAGAATAGCTAGCCACATCGACCTTTAAATCAACTTTTCAGAGCTGAAAAATAAACAAGGCAGCTTAAAATCTCTAGGAACACAGACACAGTAATGATATGTATCCTGTTAGGATATAATTCTACACAGAAAAAAAAGTGCTTGCACAAAAAGAAAAGCAAGCTATTGAAACAGAGAGATGTGCTGTACATCAGAATTCCCTTACTGCCTTGGGGATAAGGCAAACTCCAGCTTATGCAGGTTGAGAATTTGCAGCATTGTATTAAAAATGCTAGCTCCAAGTCTAAAGCTTTTTAAATTCTAAGACCCTACATTTCTATTTTCCTCACCCCAAAATCCTTTAAAAGAAAAGAACACTCAAAGCTGAAATTTCTTGAGTGTATTTTCATTGCAAAGGTACTTTGGAAGTAAGCAGATACCAAGGATGGATGTGGCAATGAACAAAAGAGAGAAAGAGCTGAGCTGTGCCAAAAAAAAAGGTCTTTGTTTGGTTTTGTATCACAATTTCATATACATAACCTCAGAAATTAGATATCCCCCAAAATGTCACATCTCAAAGAAGGATATTATGGCTGATATTGAAAGCAAACATACACAAACACCCTTCAAGAAAATGGAATCCATGTATGTTACCTGGAGCAATGTAACAGAACAACTAATGATTCAAAACTTCAGAAACAAGGAGGAAGGTAAAAGGCCCAACTATGGGGTTTGCTATTATATCCATTCATCCTCTCTCTTTTCTTCCACTGCATTATTCACTGTTTTTTCATAGCATTATCCTGGTCAAAAAGAAAAGCCTTATTCAGTGTGCCTGAATTCAACAGGGGTCTGGTCCTGATCAGGGCTTTTGAGGCATCAGGGAACCAGACATCGAGGCTTAATAAGGGAAATCACTTGGAAGCTCATGATCCCACTGTACACAAATAATTGGGCCCATTAACAGTTTGTTACTCCGAGTGTTTTGCTGCATAAAATTACCACAGGGCAACAAGTATGCAGTTCTGAATGTTCCCTATTTCAAAGATCTGTGGGTATTGAAAAGATGCTGGCACACAGAAAATCACACAGGAAGCCAGGGCGTAAAGTTACTGTGCATATACACTGCTGAGTTTTAATCAGTATAGACTGATAAGCACATTTCTGCAAATTCAATTAGAATTGGGCATTTTGCTGTTGTTCCTATTTCCTAGATAGTTTTATGTCTAAAAGCCCAAAGCAAATTAATTTAAAAAAAAATTTAATGTAATGGTTTGAGTGCACAAACTAGGAAAATAAAGAAAAAAGTACTTCTTGAAACAATCTTGTAAAGTACAATCTCTGCTCCTGGCAAGTTTTCTTTAACCATGCTCATTTCCAATAATTTAGTTGATAGGAGTATAATGAATTGAATGATTACTATCTGATTGGGTGAATTCTTTGAGTAAATTACAAGATAAACTAAGAGATAAAATCCACAAATATAAATTCACAGTAGTGTTCCTTGTTTTATAGTGAATCATCTAATTTAGTCCATTTGTTAATTTGATTCAATCTGTGAGGTGTCCATTTAAAAACCACCACGCTTTTGCTACTGCCTTGCCCTATCAGACTCTGAACATTAATCTACATTGTTTTAAAATTATTTTTACAGTCATGTCCAGTTTATGTTCAGATTATGTATTTCCTACATAGATATCCCATGTAGCCTATCATGTATTCTACAGAATATCATCTCTTCCAATGTATGTGGAGCCTAAACCTTTTTTTCCTTACTAAAACAATTAACAAGCAGCAATGTTAGAAACACAGATTTTCAAGCTACCTGAAAAAAAGCCTGGTGTTGCTCTGATTAGTTCATTTTATCTTTGACTTCCCCATAGTTCTCATGCACTTGTTTCAGTACCAAATTATTCCAAATTTTATGTTCATTTTGGTCACATTCAAATATTAACACTTTCTGCATTTTCTTTGCTCTGCTTCATCCTCTTGTGGAAGAATATAGGATGTGCCAGTACAAACACCTGCTTTAGCTTATTGTTTACTTACAACACAATAAGAAGCTTCTTCAAACAAGGTTTGCAGTACAAGATTTCCTTGTCAAGGCAAGAACAATACTGTCAACGAGCTAGTCAGATACAGTGGCCTATGTCTCACCTGTGAAAACACAACTGTGGAACCTTCTAGAAAGAATATTCCATTGAAGAATTGGTATCTCTCAGCCAAGGAACACACACAGAGAGTGTGAAAGCATGTGGGAAAAACTCATTACAGTAGTAGCAGGATATGTATGTACAAAAAGCACCCAGAGATAGACCATTTTCTTGGAAAGTATTCTTTCAATATTCAGTGCCTTAATTGGAGTTCAGAAGGATGTTATTTGGACACTTCATACGCAAAAATTCATTTCATTTCCTAAATGATGCTATTTTTATAGAATATGGACAATTAGATTATTAACTCTACCATTATATTAGTGCTACTTACAAAATGCTATAAATGTCATTACGGACTATTAAACCCCTTCAGTTACAGTATCTATCTTAAAATAATACTTCAAATTTTATTTGATTTGATGCACTGTGTAAAATCAGAACAACATAACATCACTCAAAAGCAAGCTAAAGCAAAGGCTCTGGGATGGCTGGAAAGTTGCTTTTTCTGATACATTTTAAAAATACATCAATACAGTGAAACAGCGCATGAAAACCTAAATATCAAAAAAGATGAGTCTTGCCCAATACGTATCTGGAGAAAAGCCTCACGTCACTCCAAAATCTCCAAAGACATGAAGAAAACAATCTTCAGTTGTGAGACTGTGAGGAAGAATAAGCAGGCTCTACCAAAGTGTGAGACTCTCTCACAGATGTGTCATCTGAACTGCCAGTCAGGAATGGGGAGAGATTCTACAACGAAATAGCTCTTCCAAAGGCCTGCATCCTCTTCAGATGCTCCATCTCCTCCATGGAGGGCCATGGAGGTGAGCCAGCCTGAGGAGCTGAGCTGTACAGATGCTGCATAACCCACTGATAACAGCAAAGGAATGCAAGTCAGGGAAACCGCACCAACCTAATTCTGCTCTAATTTGTTCTGTGAGCTTGGACGAAACAACCTCTCCCTCCATCCCTTATTGTTTGTAAAATGAGGAGAATGAAAGAAGTTAGCATCTGATGTCACACTTTGGATGTGTATTTTGGAGAGGCAAAGGGGTAGAGAGCAAATGGAGTACTGACTACATAGAAAGGATAAGGAAAGTTTAATGGAACACAGGCTAGCTGGCTTTGGTTGTGGGATTTTTTTTTTCCCTGACAGGGGTGGGAGAAACCTATGATGCCTTTGCTGGATGAGCCAGGCTGGGAAACAGGTCCCTAAGCTTTTCTTCCCTACAAAAGAAAAAAAAAAAAAAGCATATAAAGTTACAGCCAACTTAAGCTGCATTTCTGCTGCAAAGTAATAATCCTTCATTCGCACTTGAAACTTCTTCAAGAGAGTCTTCACCAGGACTAACTGGTAGAATAACAATTGTGCTTGGCATTAGAGAGCATACTTTTCAACTTCTACTCTCAAAATCACGTAGGATAACAACTCTATGGTAATTAAGTCTGGCAGCTCATAATTGAATTGCTAGAAGACAAAACATCACAGCTCCTCAAAATTCTCAGCCTATTTTAATGTAAGATTCTTGACATAGGAACTATACTAGAAAGTTCAATAGACTTTTAATTTTTCAAACTAATATGCTCTGTTGGTAAGAACTTCAATGTAAATCCAGCTACAGCCTGAACAAAGAAGCTTTCTGCTGAAGCATTTCTACCCCTACCTATGGAAGTAGCTGTGGCAGCACGAGCACTTCCACGCCAATATAAATGTGTACAGGTCCTCCAGAGCACGCTGCTTTAGCTATACTCCAATTGAGTTAAGTGTTAAAATTTTCTAGGCTTAGTGACAACAATCTTTTACTTCATGGTAGCTGATCCATCATAGCTGTCGGTGTGCATGCTCTTAGCCTGTGGCAAAGGCAGGATAATTTGAGTTGTTTTGCCCTGCTTCATTGAAAACTAAGATGACTCAAATTACTTTGAGCTTGCTTCAGGCGAGGCTCGCACACTTGGACAGCTATAATGGATCAACTGACGTGTAGTAAAAGATTGGTGGGGCTAAGCCCAGTGCTGAAATAGAGCAAACGTCCTTTTCTTTTCCCCTGGCACTTAACTCGAGCCTTTGAGAGCTACAACATGTGAGTGAACAGATGAGTGAAAAACAACAACTAAAAAGCTCCTATATCTTGCAATCTTCACCGAGAGCAGCGTTAGCCACAGAATAACTTGAATCCAGAGATGAAGATCTGGACAGTTACTTGGTTATCTCTGCTCCTAACTACTCCAGGCTTGTCAGCTTTGCTTATTCTCCTCTTTTTCCTTTGTCACCTTGTCCTTTCCTTACCTGTTCCTGTCCCAGTGTGTTTCAACTATAATTCCCTCCTATAGAAGCCTTAGCGAGCCTTTTCAAAACAGGGAAGTCCTCAAGATACGTCCATCACTGGTGCCTACAACACCTGCATACTTTACATTTGTACATTGAATTATGATGGTATTTATCTCTTCCATCTGCACTAAGCAAAACTAGAATTAATATTATCTCATGTGGCAGCCATGCACTGACATCAGTCTCTCTGGTTACCCTCTCTCACTTTTCCATAAATTTATCTGATAGTGCTCAAATTAAACCCAAATTTCAATTTATTTTTCACATATATGTTGAGGCACATTCAACCACTAAAATTCAAATATTACCTGAAGCTCATCCAACACATTCAAATTGTCCATCATTAAAACACATACCTCTTTCCAGTGAAGTCTTACTGGTTATCACAAGAAGATTTTCACAAATGAAACTATTAAAAAAATCAAAACTATCTCCTAGTCATTATCTTGTCATCTAACACTACCTTGTATGTTCCTTGGTACCTACTGGAACAGTATTCCATAGCACATTCTGAACATGACTGCACCATGATCTGTATCACTTCCAAAACTACTCCTCATTAATTGAGAATAGATGAGAATATTAATTGTTCCTATCTATTACAAGTACTGTAGAGAAGCCCTATCATGTCAGACCATGCAGGAAACTGTCAATGCCATTAGAAATTCTCCTTGAAAACTGATACTGCAGAATGTGTCAGTAGCTTCTGATGATGTCAGATGAGAAACTGCAGCAACAGCCAAGAGCAGAGTAGAGCTCCCTCGAGACGCCAGCTTTGGCAAGATGTACTGAAATGCTGCAAGAATGTTTCTGAAATTGAGATTACTGAAATGTAATATCTCTTTTTGAAAACTTTACTGCACACAATTCATCAAGTCAAAGCTACAGTTCCAGGAAGAAAGGACCATCTGTTTTTCTTTGGACTTCTTTTATTAAAGCTCACCTTTAATCAATTTTAAGGTTTTTTTTCATACACTGGAATGCAAAGAATTAATAACTAAAGAACTAGATAAATGACTCAAAGTGTCTCCTTGAAATACTGAATCCTCTGATTCTAATTATAATTAACTAGAAAATAACTGCCTACTTGTAATACAGACTCATTAAATCTGATACCTTTACACTTTTAACCTACAAAGGAGGCCACAAGAACTCTGGATATGTTTCCATTCCCAGCTTTGCCCTTCACCTATCATATGTGCCACTGGAAAGAGCATAATCTCTCACAGACCTATTTTTACACCCAAATGGGAAACTACTTATGACAACAAACGTGCTACGCTGAATACAGCAAGGCTTTCAGAAACATGGATACGGAAGATTTGCATTACAAACCTTATCTTAAGCATAATTTTAAATCTAATGCTTGTTAAAAAAAAAAAAAAAGCCTTTGAAAGATCACCAAAAAATTGCACTGAAAGAAATATAGCATATTCACTCAAATATTTCTGAAACTCCAAGCATGATTACCACTAGGTTAAGGTTTATTAGAAGTTACATTTAGTCAGTGTATCAAACTTCCCTAATCCCACATACTTGACTATGTACAAATAATCCATATAAATATATGAAAAGATAAAACTGAAAGACATGATGAAAGTAGCTCGTTGAATTTCCACAAATATTGTATCTTAAATGCCCAACATCTCAAGTATCAACTACAGATGCAGTGCACTGGAATTGTCTGGTTGATTTCCAAGTGATCTTCTGGCTTTTACAAGCTCATAAAATAAAACTCTTAGTTAAAAACCACAGGACACAACTTAAAAAACAGACCCAAAACCTGATAAACACTTATTAAGGGTCTATCACATAACATAGCAAGGCTGGGAGCAGTAAGTGGGAGAAATTCTGCTGTCACTGATGAGATTCAGGGTTGTCCTCTGTAGACACCATTCTCTGCAGTGATCCTGCCCCAACAAACTTCATACAGATTCATCTTTTTCCATCAGCCTTCATTTAATCCAAGAGTCTCACTTTCCAACAATCCCCTAATTACATGGCTATACAGAATACTTTATTTCTGCAAGAAAATGCCACCCAAACCACAGCCTGACTGAACACAGAGACACGTATTTCTAAAGCCTCTTTTTAGATACACTATGAGAAAACAGAAGCTTATCTTTCAGAATTTTGGGACATCAAATCATGGCTTCAGTGAAGGATGCAGTTTAGCTGAATTCCCCTCCTGCGATTAATAACCCAACAATAACAGTTTACTGAAAAATAAGCTACAATTCACAAAATTGCAACCCAAGTCCTCAAAGCCCATGTATTGTGGAGCATTCTTGGGGATCTGGCATAAAAATAGTGGTTTATAACACTATAGACCCAGGTGTCAGCTCTACCACCAGAAATTGTCATCCTGTAATGCAAACAACAGGAGCAAATGTCTGCCTGTGTCATCTCCACATCACAAAGTGGAGTATGAGCCCAGAATTTTGTTAGTGGCTTAAGCTGCCACATCAGAACAAAGATGGCATCACGGTCTGTTAATATTGACCTGACACAGATCCATCTGCCTGAGCCCACTGACCAAATCTATTAGATGTGCTCAGTTTATGCAGAGAACTCAGAATTGAATTAAAAAAAAAAAAAAAAAGTCAATCTCTGAAGAACTCCTAACACTATTTCAGGGACCAAATTCTACCAAACATAGCTTAGCATCCAAGCTCCTGGAGCTGACTTTCCAGTTTTATTAAAGGCATTAAAAAGCACACATATAAATGTTTTCTTTAATAACAAAAAATATGTTACTTTTGAAGAGAGAAAGTTATGCATCTTCCCCAGTATATGCCTGATTTCATCTTCCACCATTGCTTTAAAAAGTTGCATACGCAGCTGATTCCAAGATTTCAAAACATCTCTGCTGTATAATGAAGATAACTAAATATGCATTTTCTCATTTCCTGTCACATTAAAAGATTTCTCTTTTGTCAAGCAAAATTGACCTTAACATTTGCCTGTCAGGGGAAAAAAAACCACATTAGCCTGTTGCTGCTCCTACTTAAGAGGACTGAATGCAACACAATGCAACAGTGAATGCAATACAATGCAACTGCAGGAGAGCTCCTCAGGATGGAATCCTGCCAAAATTATCTGTTCAGATGAATGGCCTGACAAAAGGCAACCATAAATAAGGTTACTCTTTCGACATCATAAAGTTGACGCATATCCTGCCCAAGCTAGTTTTGTATAAAACAGCAAATAAATCTAAGAGACAAATAAAATGCAGAGATGCTTTTATTTCAGATAAGTCTGCCTATTTATTCAGAAACCATTTGTGCAACAATTTTTGGACTATCTGAAACAATTTCTCTGAATACGTGCAACTCAGATCTGTTTCCAGCCTACATCACTATAAATCCTGATGATTTCATATCCTGCACAGCATATATTGCATAGCCAAGTTCAATTTAAAATTAGTTATTAAAATGAACCATTAACTTCGCAATTGCCTACAGAGCTTTTTTTTTTTTAATCTTCACAATAGTATACACTGGATAATGAAGAAAAAAGCTTGATGAGAGCATTTGCAACGTGGGGTGAAATGGCACCCAAACCACAATGCTGAAAGAGACTTTGAAAAAACTGAAAATCATTTTTCATCATCTTGAAAAATGCGTTTGGTCTGTAAAGCAGAAATATTTTTACCTACAAGCAACAGCAGCACTTGCAGTATCTTAAAAAAGAAATGCTTAGGCATGTAGTCCATGTCCTCTGGAGATTCATGGTTTAATCACTCCACATGCCACATATTTTGCACAAGGTTTTTTTTAAATACTGCAACAGAATTTAAACCTATGTCATTCAGCAGGTTAAGAACTGTGCTGGACATCATTTAAACATACTTTCCTTTCAAATGAAAGGGTTTAGTGACATACCAAATCCCGGAATGCTTTTGAGACTGGATTTGAGACAGATTTTTTCAAGTCTGAGGTAGCTGTATCGCAGCAGGCAGTTCCACAGGAACATCCAGTCCATTCGTGTGCGATGGTTCATGATAATGACACTCCTTTCTCCAGGAACAAATCCATCTCCAGTGACAACCACCTTGGCACCACACACCATTTCCAGCAAGGCCTAGAAATAGTATCTCAGTATTATGGCTTTGCTCCCAGAAGAAAAGCATCACCCCATTAGCAATAAAAATTAATTTNGTTCAGATGAATGGCCTGACAAAAGGCAACCATAAATAAGGTTACTCTTTCGACATCATAAAGTTGACGCATATCCTGCCCAAGCTAGTTTTGTATAAAACAGCAAATAAATCTAAGAGACAAATAAAATGCAGAGATGCTTTTATTTCAGATAAGTCTGCCTATTTATTCAGAAACCATTTGTGCAACAATTTTTGGACTATCTGAAACAATTTCTCTGAATACGTGCAACTCAGATCTGTTTCCAGCCTACATCACTATAAATCCTGATGATTTCATATCCTGCACAGCATATATTGCATAGCCAAGTTCAATTTAAAATTAGTTATTAAAATGAACCATTAACTTCGCAATTGCCTACAGAGCTTTTTTTTTTTTAATCTTCACAATAGTATACACTGGATAATGAAGAAAAAAGCTTGATGAGAGCATTTGCAACGTGGGGTGAAATGGCACCCAAACCACAATGCTGAAAGAGACTTTGAAAAAACTGAAAATCATTTTTCATCATCTTGAAAAATGCGTTTGGTCTGTAAAGCAGAAATATTTTTACCTACAAGCAACAGCAGCACTTGCAGTATCTTAAAAAAGAAATGCTTAGGCATGTAGTCCATGTCCTCTGGAGATTCATGGTTTAATCACTCCACATGCCACATATTTTGCACAAGGTTTTTTTTAAATACTGCAACAGAATTTAAACCTATGTCATTCAGCAGGTTAAGAACTGTGCTGGACATCATTTAAACATACTTTCCTTTCAAATGAAAGGGTTTAGTGACATACCAAATCCCGGAATGCTTTTGAGACTGGATTTGAGACAGATTTTTTCAAGTCTGAGGTAGCTGTATCGCAGCAGGCAGTTCCACAGGAACATCCAGTCCATTCGTGTGCGATGGTTCATGATAATGACACTCCTTTCTCCAGGAACAAATCCATCTCCAGTGACAACCACCTTGGCACCACACACCATTTCCAGCAAGGCCTAGAAATAGTATCTCAGTATTATGGCTTTGCTCCCAGAAGAAAAGCATCACCCCATTAGCAATAAAAATTAATTTGAATTATATAATTTCACTTATTCACTCACATTACAACTGGTAAACAAACTTCTGTTTTCTAATAAAGCAGCCAGCTTTCCTGCAGTAATAGCTGTTTAATGGAAGAGGAAACAACAATTAAGCAGCACTTCTTAAAAAGCACTCTATTAGCATCACTGCATTAAACTTACCTTTCCCTGGCTTTCCAGGAATACTATCATGTAGGAATATACCTAAGTGAGACAGTATGGATTAGAACTTGGTAGGTAATCTAAGGAGAGATCAGCTGCACAAATCTATTGCCCCTTAGGTCAGGGTCACTGGCAGCACACTGTCCTACACAGTCAGCACAGAAAATGAAACCAGCAAAATACCACAGGACCTCTATAGGCCTTAACATAAAAAGGCTTCAAATTACCTCCTTACCCTCTCTCCCCCACTCTTCCTCAAAAAAAAAAAAAAAAGAGAGAAAAAGAACAAACACTGGGGATTTAAACAGAGCTCTAGAAAGTAAAACAACTTCCGTTCATATTTCTGCCAACTCTGTGTGTGCCTAGTATAAGCCAAACTAAACTGAAACAGTTAAGACCCACCTCACCATCCCATCCTGCTGACACTCCTAGAAAGGAAATAAAATGTGATAGCAGAGTGAGGAAGGTGGAAATTTCTTACATCACAGGGTTAGGGTCAGAGTTTCCCTGCTGGAGTCCAACTGGTACAACAGCACTTTATTGTTTGGAGACACAAACCAAGAACCTGCTTCTCCTGACTACGAATGCAGCAAGTGTAAGGATAGAAAACTAAGGCAGACAAGGTCTGAGCCTCAAAACGGTTGGATGCAAAATCTTTTTGAGACTCCTTTCCTGAACATAAATCCCCAAGATTCTTAAAAGACAAAATACTTTTCACAAAGATATTAAAATTATTTTGGTTTAGCTCTAGCGTGGGCTAAAAAATCAAACTTCTAGACTGCAAAAGTTATCACAAACTAGTTGTAATAACCCAGAATTATAAAGCCCAGGCAACTAATCGAAGAAAAGACCAGTATTAGATTTTGGGGAGTTTGAAATTTTAGAAAAATTTGAAGACAAACAGAGAAAGAGTTATTTTGTGACACTATCAGCATTCAGTTAAATTTCACCATGACAAGAAATAACCATCTATTTCCTTTACTGGTGATTACATTTGCCCTCCTAATTTCACTACATTCAGTAATGATAAAAACAACAAAAGTTTTAGAATAAGAAACAGCTGAGGCCCCTTTAAAACACACAAGGCAGAAACAGCAAAAGCAGAAACTATTTGATATACAGTAAAGATAAAACTTCCTTTATGCCACAAGATACATTCTGCACACCAACATGGCATTTTACTTCAGAAAAAGTTAAACAAATCTCTAATGGCCTAGAGCAACAAAGTCCCCCCACTTTTAGAGTATGGAAGGAGAGACAGATCCCATTCACATTGCCTTTCCTTTGGAACAATTCAGGGAAGAGCTTTGTTATTGATTTCCAGACTCATACAGCTGTAAAGTTGATGTATTATAAGTGAGGAATACCTAGTTTCTAGGGGAAGCTCTTCTTTTTCACCTGAAAACATTTTTCTCTAATTCAGCTACAGGGGCTAAATTCTAAAGGGATTAAGTAACAGAACGGTGAAGGTTGACAACAATATACCAGACAGTGGACAATTTTCCTAATAAAATACTTAGAGCAGAGTCCAAAGAAAAAGCTTACAAGACAACTCATTTAGGAAGTTTACAGTTCAAAAAAACCTCCTTCTGTTTAGTAGTGTTTCACCTACTCTTCTCTGCATCTGACTAACACTGGACGAAGGTGTGCCAGAGCTCACAGTCTTCTGATTCTTGAATTATGATTTCTCAGAGCAAAGCTCCAGCAACACAGAGCAACCAGGAACAACCACCCCAACCTCGGCTCCTCCCAGGGCTAGATTTACAGGGCTTGTGCCCGCCCTGCAGCTACAGCTGTTTGTAGGAGGTTAATGAGCACTTTAGGTTGAGGTGGCCTGAACTCTATTTGAATAACAATTGAGTTCAGGTGTTGAGTCCGGTCCTGAGTGAGAGCTTGGCTAGTGCACACCATCAGGGTTTAAAAACATATTACCACACGGAGGTATCACAAAAAGGCCTTTTAAGCATAAAATTAACACACAGCATTAGCTGATATATAAATTAAACTGTGCAAGAGGGGGACTGTAAATAGGCACACAGTTTACAACACTGAGCTGAACTCTAAGTCTCCACAGATAGTAAGTGTGTTGGGGCTTGTTTAGACAGAAGCATAAATAGCTTTAAAAACCATAAAAAGAACCCCAAAGTGTTAGTGAGCAAGCTAAATTGTGGGATTATGGACAGTTGCCCAGCCCTTGGCTCAAGCTGCCACTTACCACAGGAAGTGTGAGCCAGGTGGCCACAATGCAGTCGGTGATCCAGCGGTACCAGGCCGGCGAGATAAACATCAAAGGCAGAAAAGGGCCCAGCATGAATATACTTCCAAAGAAACTTCCCAAGAATAGTGCAAGTGCAAAGTACATCCCCTTCCATGACACCATGGCTCTGAAAAACAGAGTTGGCATTACGTTAGAGAGACAAACTGAAAGTAATTATGTAATTCTTCAAGTCTGCAAGCCCTGTTTGAGGTAATTCCTCCTTTTTGCCACGGCTAACAACACAGGACAACAGTAAACACAACCAAAATGTTCTTCTTCCCAAGCAGCAGTAAGAGAAGGACTTTATAAACACAGTGATTTGTAAGGTGAATTGGGATATTAAAGGGGCCATAAAAGTATCAGCTACATCATAATTTCCTCCCATTACTACAATATGTAGTTCCACTCAAAAACCTTCAGCAAGCTATTTTTATTATCCAAAGGTACAAAAGGGCTATATAACAGAACACCAGCTACATTAAACTTTTTGGCCATTATCTTTGTCTGTGGTGAAATACTAATGTTACCATTTTCTAAAGACAGGAAACTTTGTTTTTCTATTTCTCCATCACCTTCCTTCTTGCTAAACACAGCGTGGCAGAAACTCATCTTCCCCGCTAACAAGGGTCTGCATGTCACCTCCCTCACAAACCACTCAAATTTGGCAAGACTGAGCAGCCCTTTCAAACACCAGTTCCCTTTTCATGCCAACAGGGCAGGCAAGCAGTGGCTGAAACCTCCCAGCCCATCCTGGCTTAGAGCTCATCACTTTTTGAAGTCTGCTGTACTTCAACTGCCCTTATCAGTTATTTTCCAACTTGCTGCACCAAAAAGCCAATAGCTTTTGGGTTTTAAGGCATAGTCTAGACTTCAAATATTTCAGTGTCTGTGCTATCAGCTACACTCTCTTATTATAAATTGAAATGTACAGTACACTGAGCTTCTTAGTGCATTATGGCAGAACACTCAGCAACCCTCCAAGCATTTGTAATAGCTACAAGCTTTCACAATTTAGCAGCTACTACCAGCTATGACAAAGCGAATGTGGAAATATCAATTCTCTAAATTAGGGCCTAAAAATAGACTGTTTTCATCTATTTAGGACTCAGCCAATTGTTTATAAAATCAAAGGTTAAGCAGAAGTCACTTTTTAGTCACTTTACTGAATTCCTTTTTTTGACAGGCTATTTTAGAAATTCTAAGAGCTCAGAGAGACAGGACTTCAGGACAAGAAAAACAGGAAGCTGGTGGGTTTAATTTTAAAATGAGCAATGGAAAAGTAATCCATTAAGCCTTGTGTACTGTAACATACATGATTTATCTCAAGCATGTTTTGTACAATGTCCATAGCAATGAAGTTTGCACAGCAAAGTATCGGAGAGTCAAGAAATAGCAGTGCTAGGGTTGATAGCAGATTAAATTTGCTTCTGCTACTTCATGTTGACAAGTAATAAGAAAGTAGCTCGACTCTGAGCTACTTCTAGGTTTAAACAATTTCCTAAACTGTATGGTATTTGGATAAAGGCCGAGACAAGAGGCCATGCAAATTTGTTAATGTAAGAAGGATACAGGAAGCTGTATTTAACTCGACTTCTGCAGTACAGTAAAACCAGCAACACTAAATACACGTTTGCTGACAGCTGTATCAGAAAGATTTTAACACAATGAAATTTGAATTCAAACAAATACATATTATTTATATGCTGGAGTACAGAGCTCTCTCCTTTCTGCCAAAAGCAGGAACTAAATAATCACGTCTGCACATACGCATGCACTAAGTAGGATCAATTCTGACACATCACGGGAACCTTGGAGAGTAAGGCACTGAAGGAAATGTTCCACCTGACTTTTTCTATTTGTTACTGCAAACCTCTCTGGGGAAAGTCCAAGATAAAGACAGAAGAGGACAAAAAAACCCCAAAACCAAAACCCAAGAAAAATCCAGGAACCAAAAGAAAGGGGAAGGCGGGGGGGAAAGCATTAGTTGCAGCAAGACCAGAAGGAAAAGCCTTCCCTTGACATTGAGATTTGAGACCTACTCCAAAAGGCAGCAGACAGAATGAAAATTCTATGTGCTTGATCTAATCAGGCATTTTTTGAGTAACAAATATATCTAAACAACTGGAAACAGCTTTAAGACAGGTAAAACCTACTAGCAGACACAGAACATGAGTTTGTTAGGCTTTAGCCTGGTCCTCTGTGAGGCTCTCAGAGCCATCAGTCAGATGCAGTGACATTTGCCAGACAGACACCCCGGCTCCAAAAGGCTGCCAGACAACAGGGATGGAGGACACGCTCCAGTTCCAAACACCTGACTGCTGCACACAGGTACCCCCAGAGCTAATGAGAGGAGACATTGCTCTGTCATCCTTCTAGACTCTTAGAAAAGCAATGTGGGTCATTTATTTAGGGCCTGTCCTTTCCAGAATTTACACTGGTCCTTCCCTCAAATTATTACACACAACCAAAGATTTAAGGAAAAAAAAATTGTTGTATTTTCTGTGAAAGACTGTCCCATAAAAACTTTCTTTTGTTTGTTTGTTTTAGATGAAAGTATCTGAGCTTTGAAAAAGACCTGAGGAAGTTCTGAATTTCCTCTTCTTCAACCGGCACCCAGCAGTACTTTTACATTGCAGTGTATATATTACAAGTTATAGTGCATTCCAGTGGGTTAAACACTGTGGTGTTTATTTCTAGACACAAAAGATACCATGTGTGTTTTCAATCAATGCAATTTATCACTCTGAAAGCCACATTTTTAGTGTGATAAATACCGCATTTTGTTTATTGCTTCTATATAACACATTATATATCTTTACACATGCATTTACCTAGGATAACAGATAGACTGTAACTTTGCCTCTGAATTACCTCCACCACAATGAAGGGGAGAAAGGGAGAAAGTTTCAGCAGATCCAACTGGGAGTGCAGTGCACAAGTTTGTAAGGGCTGAGGATGCAGGGCTGGCACACAGCTGGGCCAGGCCAGGCTCTGCACATCCAGGCTGTTGTACCCAGTTTATCATTCCACACCTCTACCACCAAAGACAAGAGGGAACTGACTCTATTTTCATCCTTTTGCATTCCTCAGCCCTTAAATACCTACCTTAGAAACAAACTGTCCCTGAAATATGTCAGCCATCCCAAATCTAACATCTGCATTCAACAAGTAACAGCTACAAATCAATGCAAAATACATGCCTGCAACCTCAAAACATGATTAAAAACCAGCCAAAGAAGGAGCACTTAATGAGGACTTGGAAAACGATCTAAAACAAATGTGAAAAATCTCAAAACAATGAAAATTGGAGCTGACTCATGCCAGAGATGAGACACTCAAGAAATGAATTACAGGACTCGACAGGAAGCCTGAATAGAACCCAAGCATTTTCAAAGTACAGAACTATTCTCTTATTGCTGCTGACAACTATCTCTTCCTAATGCAGCAATCACTCTCAACACTGGATTTAGCGTGTAGGATGGCCTTTATGTATCTTACAGCCACTTTCCACTAGCTGTGTGGGTCAGAGCTGTGGGGAGACAGTCAAAAGTGTTTTACAATTCAGACTGAAAGCTGCAAAAAGTGATAAAGACAGCACCCTCATACTGGGCTTGTAGTTCATCTATTTCGTGGCAGAACTCCAAGCTATTGGGGTACTGTATTTCACATGTTCTTGTTGCCACAGCAGAAGGAAAACATGCTCTGTCTCCAGGTAACTGGAAACAATAATTCTTTAAATACAATTTTTGCTTTCTATTTCAGTTAATTCGAAAAATTCTTGGCTACAAGGGGAGAAAATACTTTCCCAAACAGTTTTTATAAACTTCATTTTTATTAGAATATTTACTTGAAATTATTTTGATATTCTATGCAAACAAAACGTTTGCATAGTAACATAAAGCAAAGGTACCTTCCTGTGATCGGATTTTGGCTTGTTTTGTTTAACATCTAAATGCTTTTATTGCAGGCACAGCTGAAATGACAGACAAACCACAGCTTATTGTGATGATGATGATTTCAAAAGGTTTCAAACAGCCTGTTCTCTACAACAAAACTTTTCTTCACAACTGCTTCTGTGGCTTGTAAGTGGGCAAAGGATGCAAAATAAGTTTATCTGATAAGAAACAAAGAAGTTCTAAACTTAGAGATCTAGAAGTTTCAGAATTGTCAAGACTCACCACAGGATTCACGTTTCCTTAACAGCTCCTAGCAAATTCGAAGTTCTTGTACAAACAGGTTAATTCATCTTCCAGGTCCAATGTAAAACAAGGTTTTAGTCTCAGCATAGCATTGAGCAATACTACCTGATAACTAGAGAAATTTTCAAGCACTTAGTACTACGAAGTGAGCAAATCAGGTTTTATTACACCATGGAAAAAAATAAATTCTCTTCAGTGCCAATAAAACAACAGTGGATGATTACTGGTCAGCACGTTTCCATTCAATCAGCATGGGCAATAAAGCCGTTCATTAGTCTCAAAAAACTGAATGGGGAATACTAGGAAGCGGATTTAATGCTTCTTCCAGCAGAAAAGGTAAACATCTTCCATCAAAATCCAGGAGAAACTCACACAGCCAGCCAGTGATGCCTCTTCTCTAAGAATTCTGCACAGAAAGCCAGCACTTAACTACAAACTGACTTAACTTCTCCATTTCCTCCAAGCAGGGCAAGTGAAACAGGTAAGGTGGAAATTCCAGCTCCCAGATTCAATTTTGCATTCAGAAACATAATTTCCAAATTAGAAGATACAATTTTCACAACAATTTTTAAACCTTTGATCTGCGTGATGTAAACTGAAGTTCCAGGATGTGGGCAAGAGAGGAACAAAATTTGCCAACTACTTAGGTGTCCATTGAACAAACCAGCAAATGAATGACCCAAACTTTCAGTTGTTTACTGTTTTTTTAGGTAACTAAACAAAATCATCTAGACCAGAGAGCAGGCAGATGGACAACCCTTCCCAGGTTTAGTGATGCACATAATCTGAGCAAATGCCCAAGCGACAAAACCTCAGCCAAGCAAACAAAGTTTCAGTGGAAATGACACATCCTAGCAGAACGTTTCAAGTCCAACAGAATCATCTCATCACGCTTTTCTATTTGAACATTTTATGGTTTTCTTCCATAACAGCATTTCAAAGGAAATTTTTATCAATTCCTGCACCCAGAGCAAGAAACTAGTTTCTACGTAGCAGCGTGTTTAAAGAGAAACTTGCTCGCGGCAAGTTTGTGTAGACTGACTCAGTCGTATTTCCAGATCTACAACTCACCCTGTCTCTTTGATCACGTAACTTCTCACTTGTGCCTCAGTTAAAAGAACTGCAGAAACAGAAGAGGTTCCAGGGAAAGCAATGGCAGGAGGAAGCTGAATTATTAATTGCAGAGATATCCACTCTAATCAGAAGTCCACGCAACACAGGCAAGAAGCTCCATCAGTCTCCACAGAACTCTTTATTAACTACATCTTATTTCTGATCCTTCTCTCGGGCACTTCAGTATTTTAAGGAACATACAAATATGGCACAGATCACTATCACCGAAAAAAAACGTGAAGAAACAGGCACTTGACCACTAAAAGTACTTCCTTTTTATTCAATTCTTGCATTTAAAAACCTTGAGAGATACATGCATCATAAAACACTAGCGGATAGGGCAATAAAAGGTAATTATCATCACAAGCCACACCCCTGACAGGATAGCAGATATTAGCTTACACATGCAGAAAAGTACAATACTTAATAAGCAATTTCCGTAAATATTACAAATAAAATATGATTATTGCTGCATCTTACAATTTATTATCTCTTTTATTTGCCAAGACTTAATCTGACTATTATAATTCAATAAAAAATTTAATAGAATATTGAATTTTCTCTTCCAAGTAACTGTGTCTTTCCAAATGCAAAAATCCTGGCTCAGATTCTTTGCAGTACAGTCTTTAGACACTGTAAGCAGATAATTCAGTCAGGGTACAGACATCAAATCAGTCTGATGCTTTTTCACCCTTCTTTACCTGTTCTCTTTCCACTGTTGCTCCAGACAACCATTAGACCAATAAAGCTTGAGTGAGAGCATGAGCTAAGGTATTTGAAATCATTTGTAAGAGGGTATCATGCAATAGCTACAGATTTCCTGAAAAAAAAACTCCAAAACAATGATTTATGGAAAAGTAGCTTGCTTTTATTCCTTACTATAATCAGAAAATCTAGATGAATTGACAAATTTGCTGTAGGAAGAACGGCACAAGAGCTTTTTTTTCTTTTTTGTTATACATATTGCACAGACACAAATAATTTTGAATTACTTCTTCATGGCTTTCCATGCATAGAGTTGTGCTCTGCACTATCCATCAAGCTGCTGGGGCCCCACAAGCCTGTATTAAACAACAACCAATATAAATAGAGTGCCCTGGCAGACAAGTCATCAAGAATAGGTTTGGCAGATGAAAAACAGCTGCTGTATTCCTCCCATCTCATCTTTAAATAAAAGAAACAAACAAACAAACCAACATAACCTTGCAACAAACACGGAGCAGTGTCAGTTTTAGGGGTTTATTAAGTACTTTATATAAAACCTGCAGGTCAGCTTGAGGCCCAGTCTATTTTTCAGAAAAGTTACTTGTGGTCAACAGCTGGCAAATCTGAGTCCTCTGGTTTTCAAAGCCTACAGCAGACCAAAAAGCTGACCAACACTGATGGATAACAAATCCAAGTAAAAATTATGAAAAACAGATAAAATATTCCACTTTGTAACTGGAGATGTTACAAACAAACCAATAAATCAATTTCTTATTCCCCTGCATAAGAGCACCCCAACACTTTAGTTCAGAGCTATTCTTAGTGGGAAGGGGCGACATTTATAATTTCAGAAGTATCTATTTCACAATAAAATCCTCAGTGGGGGAACAGAAATAAAGGACTTCATGCTGAAGAACAGTTACTCAAATAGAAAACTAGTAGTTTTCAGAGGAGTATCTTTAAATCTCTGCCACTGGCACTGAACTAAAAATCTGTCTCAGAGAAGGAGACATCCATGAAACTTCTAATGGCTTTTTTGCCCTCATCAAGACAGAATTTTCTCATCAGGTTAACAACTCAGAAGAAATACAGGAAAGGCATATGAATAAAACTCATATAGCCTAGGAAAAGCAGTGACTGTAACCAGGACAGTAACAGCATAACAGCTTATGCTAACTCATATTATTCAGGGAGTGCAGTTATGAAAATAAAGAGGGGGGATGTAAAAGCAGACTTTCAGAGGCCTTAAGCAAGGTAGCCAGCTTGGAAAAAGTTTCAGTGAGAGCTCTGTATTTGTGACCATCCTTTACAAAAACCTCTCTCAGTTTTAAAACAGAATATATTAACTCAAATAATTCCTCCTTTTCCAGCTATAATGTATGCTGCAAATGAATTTGATTCTGGATGGATATTACTGCAGTGTGGTTTGTTTTTCTCAGCCAATGCAGCTTTGTTGTTTTTCAGTATCTTTTATACTGTGACAGTCATCACCTACAGAGCAATAACAATTGCTAAACTACTTTTTATTCCTTTTCTCAGTAGCACATTATATGGTACACAAGTTCAGCGGGCCCCATGCTAAAAATCCCAACAGCAAACTTACTGAAGCCAGTGAGTTTCCACCTAAAATCAGCTGCAAGATCAGATTATGGATTTTATCTACTCATAATTGTTAAATGGCTGAAAAGAAAGACTAGACATTTATCTTCATTTGCCCACCATGTAAGTCATTCTGGCTCAACAGTACTTAGACAAGAGATGGAGAACAGCACCTATGGACAAATTTATGTCACTATTTTTTTAAATAATAACAAAGATAAATTGCTATGATCAATGGAATATAACTCTGCCAAGCCTCTGAGTCTGTGCAACTGCCTCAGGCTTTTAAAAATGTATTTCCAAGACAAATATCAAAGAAAAAAATAGTTTGCAAATAATGTTAAAAATGTTCTAGCCATTTAATTGGAAAATTCCATTTGAGAACTTGAAATTTTGCAGGGCTGCCTTTGTGTCAGGAGTACACAGCACTCTGAAGCATACTTACACATCAGCAAGTATCACAAGTTTATAACAACTTTAAAAGTCACATAAATTGTAGTTTTCTAGTGAGCTGTGCTTACAGGCTGGCTGCTTTCCAAGGTAAGCATAGAACAAACAATAGATGGGTTACCTGGCATGCTCCGAAGCAAAAGAAGAAAAATGCAGCAGTTCTGCAAAAAATTTATAAACATTTCATTCCCACTAGAAGCAGCAGGAAGATTTTGTATGCATGTGATCCATTTCTGGACATGAAATCCTGTTTTCAATCTATTATGTTCAATATCCAAAGCATAGTCAAAGCCCACATGATGCCAAACTGCCATCCTGCTATTAACTAATAATAATATTTCTGCTTCAGGACCCTACAGTCAGAGATGAAGATCTGCTGTGCTTTTCAGTCTTCCAGACAACAGCCTTCACATCTCCTTTGCACAGCTCACCAGCAGGATCAGTCAGCAGCATATCTGGCTACTTCTAAGATTACATTCCACACCACTGCTAAGAAGGGTAGCTTTAACCCCATCTTCAGCACTGTAATTCCCTGTTTCCATCAGCTACAATGGGAAGCTTTTCTCTCTTGACAGAACTCTGAAGGGATGTCCCCAGGGCTTCAGGTGGATTGAAGTCTTCTAAACCATTTCTAGCAGAGCATTTCAGGGTGTAAAGCATCGGTATTGTGCTGTGCATGGGTGCAGGCTGTGCCTGGGAAGATGCACAACTGAGTTGGCCCATCTGTACTTGCGCTAACGAAGCTCTGTGGCTCAGCAGGGATTCTCACAGCAGCAGTCTGATGCAGACATGTTGCCTCTGCTCCCAAGGCTACTGAATCAGATTCTATAAAACATTGTTCTTCAGACTTAAATGCTCTCAAAGCCAGAAAATGTCTCATCAGTGCAGTACAATAAAGCAACTCCCGTTCCGTGTTAAAGCTGAATGACTTTGGTCCTTCAAACACCTACAAAGATATGAGTGACCATTTGATTCTTACTTGTAAATTTTTTGGCATTTAGGTGCAAAGGATCCAGTGCTATTTACAAATGAGTAACAAAATGTTTTGCATGAACATTTATCAAGGTCATTTTAGCCTAAAGCAACTTACCAGCATCAGAAGCTAAATAAAGTAATTCAATGCTGAGACAACCGGGAAGTTTATCTGCCAGCGCTTATGCAATACTTTACTAAGCTGCCAAAAGACAAACAGGGAAAAAAAAGCAACATCTAAGACTAAGATTTTTAGCTTTTTAGCCTTTTATTATGTAAAATAGAAGCTCATTTGAAACAGAAACTCAGTTTCTTATAAAATTTGCCAGAACAGAAAGGAGCTTATAAAAATAATTAGAAGCGGTTTAATGGGTGCTGCATTTCCCATCACAAAGACCAAGTCAATGTACAGTAAGAATGAGCTTCAAGTCAGCTGCAAACACATTCGGCAGTTGCAGATTCTTTAGACAGACATGCTGTGGCAGACACATAGATGCTAGGCAATCCAAGAACAAAGTATCCATGAAATAATTACAACAGCAAGTGACCTAGTCAGGGAAACAACCTATTACAGCTACTCAGGGACTACTAGATTTTACACATGTGAGCAATCCTCTGGCTTTACAACAGCTATTAGGAAAAAAGCGGGGAGTAGAAGGAAAGCCTGCAAGAGCTGCAGATAAAGAGCCTCCCAACAACGTCTGGGGCATCGTTACAGACCAAGTGACCCTCCCTCCAGTCTCTGACTCAGTACCACTGATGTTGCTACAAAAGTGCCTTAAAAGCTGAAAAGCGATAAGGGAAAGAAACCAGAAGACAGAACAACTTTTAAAAGACCACAGAAGTGGAAAAAAAAAAAAAATTGTTTGGATCATTCAGAAAACTACACTGCTCATACCTAGAGAATGAGAGGACAAAAGATAAATAATACCCTGACCCACACCAAAGCTATCATGTGGAAGATAAAGGCAACAGGTGACAAGGTAGAAACAGTCTAGAGAAGGTTATTTATTGGTATCCCCTCTCCCCCTTAAAATAAATAACAATAAAACAGGAATCCAAGAGGAAATGCAATGAGTCAATCTTTGCCCTACATAAATCTTATCCAAAAAGGGAAGATACTGTCCAAATCTGACTGTGCAGGTCATGCTACCAGAAATATCTAAATCAAGAATCTTCTCACAGCATTTTTTATAGTCATTTTATATAGTTTAACACCAGCCATATCTAGACTTTTCTTTAGGGCCAGAAAGATTTAATAATCTACCAATTCATTATAAGGATATTTTTTCCTTTTTTTTTTTTTCATTTTCTCTTCTGCTACAAGAATCTCTTCCAAGAAGACCTAGTGTTGCCTCAGTTATTTCCAAGTGAGAACACACCCTGGTGTGTGCTTCCCCTTTTACCAAGGGTCCTGACCTTTCAGGAGAAAGATTATACAAAAACACAGAATTCCTGGAAAGAATTTGCTATTTCTGATTAGCACAGTAATATCACAGAAACAGAAGCAAGAACTCACCTTCAAGGTATAAAACATGCTGATTAGTCAGTAACTGGGCAACTGACTAAGGATACATGTGAGAAAGCATGCACATCTTTCTAGTTGCATTTGTAGAAGGATTCTCAAAAGTAATCGCAGCTCTTGAAACGCTTTTAATGAGTTCACTGCAATGGGCATTGAGGAAGTGATATTTTTATTGGGGAAATTATAAATTATGGACTTGTCAAAAATAGTTGCTTATGACATTCCACTTCCCTCTCTTCCTCATCAGGTTGAGGCTTCTCTCCCTGTGTCATCTGAAAGTAAACGCAATGCTGAAACTCTCAGCGTGGTTTCAAATAATCAAAGGACAGTACGCTTTTACTTACTGGGACACTTTGCATTCAAACACTACAACCTCAAGAAAATTACTCCACCTCAGGTATGACTGCAAGGCATGGTCAAGTTCAGAAAAAACATCACAAACACAGGTACAAAGTTAACACAGAAATGTCAGCATTGAAAATAAGAGCATTGACTATGAAATATTCTTATGTTCCAGAGTTACGTGACATTTTTCATCTGAGCAAGGAAGAGACAACTATGTTCTCCTACACTGAGATGTTCAGCTCTGAAATATTTTGGTGCCAGCAAGACCATCAAAAGCAGCTTGCTAAATAAGTGCAAGAGTAGTGATAGCAAATGATGCAACACAGAGATCAAAGACCTGAAATTACACGCTATTGCTTGGAGCCTATTAACGCCATTCATTTATGCTAACATAAGTAAATACATAGAAACTATTTAGAGAAACTACAGTTACATAATCTTCATCAAATAAGGGACAGGAAAATTGTTCCAACCCTTTACTAAAATGTTATGAATTAATTAACTGGTAGCTAGGTCAACTTGGTGTCTTTCCCAGAGGCATAAATCCAAGACAAGACACAGGGATGCCACTTTCCAAGATCATGGGCAGAATGAGTAGTATGGGAATTTCTGTTCTAGTGGAGGCACCAAACTAACATAACTCACTCCCATGTCTAAGCCCTACTGAGCAGGATTTTACACCTAATTCTCCACAGTGGCATAGAAATAAGAGCCTCAGTGACAAGCAAGGTCTTGCTCTTCATAGTTCTGACTTTTCCCCTCAGACAGGTCCACCTTGAACAGTGAGTGAGGCAGTGACATCTCTGAAAAAGTTAGCTGTGATTGTTAAGCTAAAAAATGCAACTTCCACAGGAGAACACACGTGGACACTTCTGAGTGCTTCCACTCCTAACACTAAATACGATTTCTTGTATATACTTTGATCTGAATTTATACAGAAGCACTGGCTTCCCGTAAGGGTAGCTCTGAATATGTAGATGGCCTTAAAAGCTCTCCTTAGAAATGCAGAGAGCATTATATTGTCTTATTTAAAGATTAATAATGCATTTTTCATAGTTTAAATAGAAGATAAGGTTTGCAACTTCTACTGGTATCTACATATATGCTGTGAGAAAAAATCTCTGGCTGTTACAGTATCAGTTATATACTTGGATTAACACAAATAACTTAGAAGGCCATAATTTCTCAAGGCTAAAACATATACTTTTCAATTTTACGTGAAGTTGCTTAACATTCAAAACTTTCTTCTCACACAAATCATTTTCACCTGCTCCTGCTGTTGTTGCAGATGAACAGCCAGGGAGAGAGGACAGAAAGAACCATAACAATGCAGTGTTGGGAATGAAGGAACACACTATGTCAAAGGGGAAGCCTAGAGCTATTGGAAAGCCCTGTACTCCAGTTAAGCAAGGCAAAACAACATGCCTTCTAACAAAGACAATTTGAAACCAATTACAACCCAGAAGATTAATGTTCTAACTCAGGCGTGGATGAGCCTGAGTTTTCCACCGCCCATATTTCCCAAGAATCTTTGACTAACTCGTGGAAGGAGGGGTAGAGCTGCTTGTAAAAGAATTTTCAAAATGCAATAAGGAGACAATTTGAAAACAACTTGAGGAAACATGGATTCCTGCTGAGCACAGAGTTTTCAACAACAGCTAAGATTTATTATATTGAAATTTTTTTCCACATAGATACAAGCTACAACAGCGTGTGTTTCCTTTCCAATTCAGCCACAGCTGAACATTTCATCGAACCATTACAGTAAGAAAAGAAGCTTTCACAACAACTTTAAGAAGCTCTCTTCTTTTGGGATCAAACAGATATATTATTAAAGTAATGCCCGTAAGAGGAATCAATCATTGGACTAAGTGATGTCAAGGATTGCTGGGCAATTAAATCTGATTATTAATTTTGACATATTGATGAGAACTTCAGAACAGAGTATTGAGGAAAACAAATTGAAGACAAATGCTCATGAAAGTACTCTTTGAGTCTTTATTTTCCCTCTGCTCTGGATATTAAGAAATGTAAACAACCTTCTTCATCAATATTTAGAAAAGTTTTATGGGCAATGCATACAGTAAATTCAGTTTTAAATAATGATATTACTAGCATACTTACTAAGCAATCAAAGTTTTCTTTTCTTTGTTTGGGGGTTTTTGCTATTGAGATTTGGGAACAGACCAAAAAAGTGACACCTTTGAGAATTTCTGCTGTAGAAGGTAAGCTAGCAATAGTCATTAAACCCAGCATTTTTAAATCTTCCCCCACCTTCACTAGCTTAATAGTATGACAATTTAACACCCTTTGCAAAGAGAAATACATAACCAATGTAGTACAAACCCAATGAAATAACACAGCCATATAAACTCTGTTTGGAAGCAGCTGACTGGTCAAACAGCACATGGGTAGCCCTCATTAGTCCCAGTGTGTGCTGCTCTTTGATTTGTTTCCATCAGGCAAAGGATGTAGAGGTAAAGGTACAGTCGGTTCTTTGAAAGGAATATCATTAAGGGATAAAAACAAAAAACTCAAAGTATCAAGAACAAGTTGTTTGAGTATCTAGAACAACCCATTTTCTAACAACATCAGATGAACATTCCCAATTATCTCCTTACAGAAAGGAAAACAGTTTTTGTAGAATCCTACAGTATTTACAATCAAAGAATCTTTATTATTTACATAAGTCACTTTTAAAACCTCTCCTTGAGAATCACATCTAATTCTATTATTTGGTTTTATTTTATCCTTTTTTATCTTCCTTTTTTTCTTTTAATTAAACTTTGCTCCACAGAAACCATTAGCAATTATGCCTGGTGGAATGGGGTAAGAAGTTCACACAAAGCTCTCTCACTGCACAGGCAGTGATGACAGGTTCTGTTAAATATGCATTTTCTCACCTTAAAGATATTTCACTGGAAGAGCCTGAGCAGCAGAAGAAAAAGTAATGGTCTCTTGGCAAGCACATATAAGCTGCCATTATTGTGATGAAACATTAAACCACAAGCAGCTTCCACAGCCAGACCTGCTTATGTAAAGGAGCACGTTTCTTCAAGTGTTTTAGCTTAAATAGACATTAAAGTACTTTTAAGAATTGCCTTCTAACTCAGCTTTCAGCTCTTTTGTATGTATATGACAATACATTACTGTGTTTTTGCAGTAAGGGTTTGGCTGTTTCTATTTTTTAAAAATCTTTGAGAAAAGATTAAATTAAAAAGAAATTAGCTGCCTTCTGCTTCCTACCAGCAAAGCAGTACAGACTTTAAAATCCTGGATCAAAACTACCTTATGCAATTTTGAATTTGCCAAGCCTAGTACCAATCCATCAAAGAAGGATTTCCTTCATTTCATTTTGGGCATTTACATAAGTACCTTAAGTTGGGTCACTGGAATTATTCTCCCTCATTCCCCATCCCATCCCACTCCGTACAGTAGGCTCATCCTATAATCTAATTTCACAAAAGAAAACTGCACTTTCTCTCCCTGTGAAGCAGCAAATATACATACAGCTTGTTTTCATGGAGGCTTGATCTACAGGGGGTTAATATTTTAGAACTCCTAGGTAAAATTTGCAATCACAGTAGGAAAAGCTAAAGAGACACTTAACCTCAGGGATGCCTCACATCTTTGTAACATTAGGACCCTCCAAATGCAAATTACAGTGCAGGCAATATTTTTTCAAGTTTTTCCTCTCAGAAAAGGGAGTGAAGGAAAAAGGTATACAAGATGCCTTGGAAGAGTTTCCTGTCAGGAATAAAAGGTTTTCTACAAGAACACGCTTACCCCTGTTGACCCACACAGCTTGGATTTCTAAACTGGATTTCAGAATGTAATGAAATTTAGCCCTTTCAAGCTGTTTCAGAGATCAGTTCAAGAGCCAGGTCACCAGACTCACTAACACTGAGATACGTCAAGGATAAGAAGTGACAATAAAATTGCCATTTTTTCTTTACATGTAAGAACTTACTAAATCTGCAGAAATATAACAAACTTCAGTAATGAAAAAAAAACCTGTTTGCAAAATTCATTGCTTCTGCAAAATAGCTCCCTCTTCAGTTTTCTTTCAGTTTGATCCTCCTGATTTGAACATACAAAAGAAGATCCTTCCATCAACACCACCAGTCTGGAAAAACTGTGTTAGATTGGGGTGGTATTTTAGTTATCATGGGCTTGTCCTTCTCAAAGTTAAAAGCAAGAAGACATCATTAGATCACTTAATCAAATGTTTAAGAATTCTATTCAACAATAGTCAACCACAGTTGGTCTGCAAAAAAGTTTCCCCCATATTTTGATATAGTAATTTTGATCTATAAAGAGAATTGCAAGCTAACCACAAAACTTCAGTCTTCATTTAGATAAACTGGACAAAAGTAATAACATATCATGAACAGCCAAGGAAAACACATTACAAACACCTCTGATTTTTTTCAGCACTTTTTTTGCACATCATCATATGTATTCAAAGCGCATCATAGGCAAGATGCACACTGGGCAAACATTGCCATGACAGCTTCACAGTTCTATTTTCAAAAGAAATTATAAAAGAACATAAGTAACCTACAGATCTCACACATCAAAGATTCTGTACTCACTATGGTGTGAAGGTAAGCCAGTACTCTCTAATAGTCCCAAGAATTGAGTATGTTACTAATGCCATGAGTATCCCAACCTCTTGCTCCCTACACACTCCATATACAGATACATATCATATTTTGGTAATAGGCTCTGCCAGTCCTTAATAATGGACTACTTAGTACAGTCATCAAAGAGGTAACTTTGACTCCAAAAATTTTCCTTCTGTCATGACAGCTCTATTTAATGGATAATTCTCACGGCTCAAGAATAGCCACATTTATCTCCAGTCAAATTATTTATAATCCAAAAGAATAAACAGTGATCAAGCTCAGAAATTTAGTTTTCCTAGTTTAACAAGGGACTTTCTAAGCATGTATACAATTTTGAAGAACTTGGCCTTTCAACAACTACTCCTTACATTTATTTGCATGTTCAGAGATGAGAATACAGAAATGAGATTGCAAAGCTTTTGCTCAGGGTTCCTATGTGGTTGAACAAACAGAGAGCATCTATCAATACTTAGATGTATTGATACCCCAAAACAAGCTAAGAATTCACAGTTTACATGTGGAAATGTACAACTGAAAGTGAGCTGCAACACAGCTACTTATTCCTGGACGGAAAACTCCCTTCATTTTAGAAAGGAGTAGAGTCCCCTTCATTTTAGAAAGGGGAACTAAGACAGCATTGCCACAGCTGAGGAAAATACCATTTTCTCTCAGTATTTGCAAGATCCTATCATGTAGTAGTACTAAGTTAACACACAGGATATTTCTCTAGTTATATTGGGGTGGGAAGGTGTGTGTGGGTAGTTTTATATTTTTTATTAACTTATTTTAATTTTATTTTGGATTTCAGTTTCCAGTTTGTTCTTGAGACCTCTTTTTGAGTATCCTGAACTTGTTTCAGATGTAGCAATTTGTCCAAGTAGAAGAAATTATGCTATTAATGATGTAGAAAGGGCCTAGATAAGAAGTCAACTTAATTTCTCTACAAGATAAGCTCTTTTTTCATAAAGGATAAGGATGCTAAACCATGCAATTTTCAACATTTAGGGGGACTGCACTGCTTAAGAGCAGAGCAGGTGGGTATATTTCTAATTAAAGAGTAAGTGACATTCTCATTTCAAGGTTCTCCATTTGACTGCTTATGTTTCAAAAAAGGGAACAGTTAGTTATAGAAGTGGTATGTGTTTGTGTAAATCAAACATATTACCAGTGTAGAGATCAAAATCAAATTAACCTCTGCAGGCAATTTTACTTAAGAGTATTTATGCTTTATTTTCCAGTAAATTAATGATCGGGAATTTCAATAATTTTGCTTCACTAGAGAGATCACATTATTTTTTTAAATACTCACACTGATCTATCTGAACCCTGGATGGGGGTAGGGAGAGGAGCAGCCTTAATTCACTGTGAGGAGCACTCAGTTTGGTAATCTGATCACCCAAGTTTCCATGGATCAGATATTCCAAGAAATGCTGCTGAGATCCTCAAGAGTTTACAATTCTTCAGCTGCACTGAATTGTTTCACTAAACACTAATGGCACAAGAGGAATACAATTTTATGGATATTTCTACAAAAGAAGTAAGCCTTATCTTAGCAGCACAACAAGAACCCCGAGAGTCTTGACTTCTTTCCGTTGCAAGAGAAGTTAAATTGTAGAGCTTCAAGCATGTGCAGGAGTTTGGTCAGACTAGATGGATTCACAGTAAATACAAATATTTATGGGTTTTATTTTTGAGCAGCAATAACCATGTGTTGCTGAAAGACTGGCATTCTATCAAGCTTTTGCATCTCCCACGCTGGACAAGGAAAAGGAGTTAATTATACAAGTTTTCAGTCCAGAAAAGAGCTGCCTTTATTACTTAGAAGATGGCGGGTCACATTTCAGGGAATGAGTTCTAGAAAATTCTATATCCAGCAGGGAATGTACATCAGCATGAACTGAAAACTGCAAGCCAGAAGCTATGAAAGAATTACAAATTGCCTCACTGACCTTCTTTCAGCACAGGACCTTTGCAAGCACCAATACACATCTGCTAAAATGAAACCTGCTTCCCACCACCTCTTCCCTCACACAATACATGTGATTAATATCTGTTTTCTGTGGAAGAGCATTCCTTGCTTCCTGTGTACTGAGTGCTTCCTGTCTTTGCTGCACTGCCTATATGGAGAATAAACTGCAATGTCCATATGAATATATACCATTGCAAAATCCACATCACACTGGGCTGGAAAAAGCTACCGACTTGTCTTTGAAAAGAAAAAAAAAATTAAAAAGCCCAAACTATGGACTTAAAAAGGAATAAAAAGGAAATGAGTCACGGGGAAAATTTCAGGGAAATTTCACATGAAAAAGAAAGCCATAAGCAATTTCATAAAGTTTTCCATGCTGTTGTCCACCCCCTCTTCCCCCTGTCCTTTCTTTTTTCTTTCCCAGAAGCTTGATGGAAGAGGACAGGCCTCAAAATACTTTTATTTATCCTGCTATTAGAGGGAGAACAAAACAGAGAATAGGCCACAGTGTGCTCTGACACTCTGAAGATTTGTCTGCTGCATCTTTTTATTCATGGAATAAAAAAATGTATTGCATCAAGAACTGGCAACTACAAGCATTCAAAAACTGCGAATCAGATTGCCAAAACCCAAACACATTAAATAACCATTCCATCTCCAGTTTTCAGACATTCTGTCAGGAAATGAATGGTTTCTTTCTTCTCCTACGTCAAATGGGCAGGTGGAAAATTCCCAAGCACGTTCTTCTCATGGCTATGTTCTCAATCAGCTGGAAAGCAAACGTGTTAAAGTCCCAGTAAGGTCATTTGGATTTATATCTTAAGTCCCTCCCTGACACTCAGAGGCAGCCTTCTGTCTTTGCTCCTGCACTAGAGAAACCAGAAACCTGGGATTGTTCAGATGTAGAAGGGGGCAAAAGATCCCAAGAGATAAAGATGGGTCATCAACATCCCTATTGTAAATTGGCTTTACCTAAGCAAATTATCTTCTTTCCTCTGTAAATATCTTAAGTCATCACCTAATTAAAGAAAGAAAAACAAGCTGCTTTGCTGTTCCAGGCCAACATACTTTTCTTATGGAGAGCACAATCGTTTGAGAGCAGATGGAAACACCTGCTGGAAGCTCTGAAGGACACTGCTCTTCCCAGCTGCTCAGAAGACTGAGGCACATTGCTCTGCTTGATACATTTACCTGTTCACATGCTTACAACCTCTGCAGCTTCTAAACATCACTCAGAATCAGTCTTGACTCTAAGCACTGCCCAAGAAAAGGCTTTCTCAAAAAAAAGTTCACCACAAATGCAGTCTGCAGGGTAATTTGTTTGAATTAATTCAGAACAAGAAAAATTGAGTCCTCATGCAAAACATTTGTTTCCAGGAGGCTCATCAAAAGATTCTGCTACTGAAATGACATCATGTTTGTCTTGAACAAGTGTGGTTTTCCAGGAGTCTTCCAATGAGACATTGCCTGGACTCAGTGAATCAAATTTTCTAGCTTTAGCACTTTCCAAAATAAATAAAAAAAGAAACCATATTAGCAATCAAAATAGAAGCAAAAGCACAGGAATTGAGAAGCTCTTTTCCTACACAGACATGGTACTCAGATTCCAGACTATGTCTCAGTTTGGATGCCTGTTCTCTTTGGTTTGGAATTCTACTTTGACAGTCATTGACCTGGAAAGACTTTATAGATACTTAATCCCCTTGGGGAATGGTCAGAACTAGGATTGTCAAAAAAAAACATTTTAGGAAGGTCACAAGTCCCACCATGACTCACACACATAGAGATGGTTTCAAGGAATCAATTATTAGCTCTCTGAATGTGCCATGGCACAGTTCATACACAGTCATTTCATCATACAGATCAATCGTGCAGCTCTGACACATCAAAAGGCAGCAATCTCAACAGTTTGAATGTATAAATTCACACAGCAGAATTTCTTCTAGTAAAGCCACTGACGACAAAATTATTCTTTCCTATCACACATAGGAACATGTTTAAGTTCAATGGTTTGTTGATAAAAAACATCTCGGGCTGGGGGGGATCTCTTAAAACTCTCATAAGAATGAATTCATTGAATTCATTGTAGCTGCAAGAATTTCAATTAAAATAAGAACAACCTGTAGAAAAAGCAGCACATGTGACTCAAGACAAAAGTTGCAGCCAGCCACCAGCATAACAGGAGCCAAAGAGCTGACCTTGTGAACTCCATCAGCGGAGGTTACCACACGCTCCTGGTACAGAAGAAACCCAAACAGGGTTTATTCTGTAGCTGCAGCTAACATCCTGCTTATTGCTCTAAGAACCTGATTTCTGTCCCTCTTGCTTCCCCTTTGGTCTTAGGTTCTGATCCAGCAGTGCTCTTTGCCCCCTCAGTTGTATTAACTCATTCTGCCAGCACAGCCTTGGTTTCTAATCCTACCTCTGGTCTGCTTAACACTAATTCCTGGATCTCATTGCCTACCCCACCCCCTCCCCTCCCCTACTATTTCTAATCATTTCACTGACACTGGAGGAGGAACAAGCAAGCAGGAGAGAATCCCCAGCCTAGGATCACTCTCTGGAGTTTCTATCCCAGAGAAGTTTTCCACTTCTGTGTAACAGTATTTTACTCCTGCCTGCCCTAAACTACAGATCTACCCACTCACGCCCCAGTTAGGATTCCTTGCCATCAAGTAAAAGAAAAGCAACTGGCACCAACCCAGCTGATACCCTGGAAACAAGAATAACACCTGAGCATCATCAAGGACCTACCAGTTGCCCTAGAGCTTTCTGGAGCCTTAACTGATGAGGAATAAAACATAAACGGTCAGACAAAACATATACCCTTTACAGTACGTGTTCTCTAGCATTTTTCTTACAGCATCTATTCTGAATTAGAGCGGAGGTTGAAAAAGAGTCTGGTTTATTTTGTGGATTCTTTGGGAAGTTTTGCTATTATGCTGGGACAGTGAAGGAGAGAAACATTTACAAAAAAACTTAGCAAGAAGTGGCAACACCCACTTTTCTTTTGTTATTTTGGCCCCCACTGCTGATATTTTTGGATTTTCATTCTGGAAAAAGGAGAAAGATGAGGAATTGTCTGAAGGAGTGTTTGCTGGGCTGCTTGCCCTCAGAAAACTGGAAAACTGCCAAGGCTGAAGAAAGAAAGTATTCTATAAACTCAGATCTGACTTACGTTGAACAGAACAACATTATGGAGAATTAATATTTCCAGTGTCTTGACCTAGGAAACTTTTATCTTGTATGATGTTCAAAGAAATGACCAGTGGAAAAAAAGCAGAAATTGCCAAACAATCAGCAGTAGTGCACCCAGCCATCCTGTCTGACAGGGTCTTGTCAGACACCTCGATAAGAAGGTGCAGGGAGAAAGCCTGCAAGAGACAGAGATGGTGAGTTTATTCTTAGCCTCTGTTAACATTTATCTTATGCCATAAAATACTCAGGCATACATTCTTCTCAATATTACTCATTCGTTAGCAGACTGATCTTGTCTTCTATATAAAAAGACCTAATCCTTTTGTTCTACAAGCAATCTTTAAGCCTTCTTCACTCTTGCTGAATACCCAAATTCATAAAGGAAAAGGACTGACAGCAGACAGACAACCTGCCCATTCAAGCAACAAAGGCACAAATCACACCCTCAGGTTCACTCAGCTACCAGTAGCAGGTAATCAGTCACAAGCCCCATGCTTAAAATCCTGTGACTTTATTTTCAAGTCTAAATGCTGTATCTTGTTCTAAGGAAAAGTCCCCATTTTATGGAATATCTTACTAGAAGGCATTGTTAGCTTTGAATGGTGGCTCGGAGTCTGTAAAACAGCTTAAAGGCTTCAGGGAGCACCATACTGAAGAGGAAGAAAGTGGTAAGGAGAAGATTAAATCTTACATCTGGGATTAGTTCAGTTATTACAGAGCAAGGGATGCTCTTGAGAAGCTGTCTCTCCACACCAGGGAGGTCTGGTTGGGCTGGCCAGCTGTCCAAGGTGCCAGCTACTAAGAATTAATCAGCCTTTAACTGCTGGAGGAAGTTCCCATCCTCCTGCAGCAACCCCAGGAGGGGAACTGGGCAAAGGAAGGACACAGCCATACTAAAAGGCACCCCTGGCATGCCCTTTGAAGAACAGCTGGGAGCCACCAGCTCAGACAGCAGAACCAGCACAAGCAGTCATGTACAATGACCAAGTCTCCAGTGACTCCTCGTAAAACAAGTACTTGTAATCCTATGCAGCCTATGTGGCTGAAACCACCAGGGGTAAAGAGAAGGAAAGGTGCCAGCTGGAGAAGTCTAGTCTAAGAAAACAAAAATATGAATTCCTGCTGCCTGCCTCATTTAGAGTATAATTTATTCATCACCACCCCCGACTGAAATGTCTGAGCAACTTCCAGAGCACTGAGAAGTTATTTTTGCCCTCCAAAATATAAGGAGTATAAGAAACACAACCAACAATCACTGTTTAATACAATAATAATGCAATACTATGATTCACTTGCATTAAGTCTGACTAAATATGTCATTATCTTTAAATAGAAATGGCAACTAATAATTTTAAAACTAAAAATAGAAGGATACGTGATGTGAATCCTATGTGATTTACTCCTAGCATGAATATATTATGCTGTCTTTCAAATGTTTTCCTAGGTGCTTTCAGCTTTGGTAATTTTTTTCTTTTTCACTCAATTTTGCTTTATATTTCTTTTGTGTACCAAGATAACATCTAGTCACAGAAATGCATTTCTAGAATTTTGTACAAAAGAGGACTACATCACTCCACTACTACAGAAACCATGCTGATATGAAATGTAGATGCCATTGTAACTAAAAAAAATCAAATGGCAGAGAAGATGACAATGAAATATGTGGGAGCAAATACACAAATAAACCCTTTATAATGAAAGGAATACTAAAAGTCTTCTAAAAATGTCAGCTAGGGGAACTCAATAAAGGTCAAGACACTTTGAAAAGGAGAAGTTAATCAAAGACTTTCTGTATTTACAGTCTTTTGTTCCATAACTTAGTACAATGTACTCTAGGTTACTTTAAAGCTGTGACCTTTCTTGCCAGCATTCACTGCTCACTAACATAAAAGTCCCAAGTTTTGCTTGAAGAAGCCAAACCTGTTGATGAGTGAATTGTTAGACTCCAAAACCACTACTCAGATGACAGAGCTTCATCAGCGTGATTACTTTTGACTGTTCTTGCATAAACCAAAATAAACAACAGGTGGGGAATGACCCCAGAACTCACTTCATATATTTTAAACAGCCTTTAATGTTACCATTCCCACCACTAGCAAATGAAAATAGGTGGAGCAAATATTGTTCTGCCAATAAAAATGTTTCATTTAACAACAAAGCATGTGTTAAGAAGGCAAATTAAAATGTACAGGCACGTTTTGAAGTCACTGAATTTAGAGTTGTGAAAATAAACCAGCATTTCAAAATGGGAGCATTACAAAAATTATAAAAAAAGCAGATTTCCAGCACTTTAAGGAAAATAACTTTTTTTTATCATTTTCTTTAAACTGTCACTATCAAAATGAAAGCAAAAATCAAGAATGAGAGAGATTGTGAATAGTATCAAAACCACTCTAGAAACTTATTTTTTTGTGGCTTAATAACCACATTTTCCTGTGTTTTAAAGTGCTTTTTTCCCTTCTTAAAGGGCAAGACCATTAATACAAGAGGAGAAACAGCCTAAAGCAGACTACACAGCAAGTGCTTCTGTCCTTCCCCCCTCAGGAAAGAGTATTATTTTCCTAGGGTGGCTTAGTTACAAAGTACATTTAAGTTGCTCTAACAGCAGCTAAAACTACAGCTTCCGTTTTCAATTCACAGGATTCCCAAGACTTAAAAGTGGAAAGGAAATTTGTTTCCCAAATAACACCCCTGATTCTGCAGCTTACTTAAAGCTAAGTAGTTATCTCCTCTGAGAATTTTAAAGGAGCTCATAAGGCATCTTTTTCTTTTAAAGAGCATCATCCATGAGTCCCCTCAAACCAATACCGACACAATACCACTACAGACAACAGATCCACACAGAATGGCTGAGGTTGGAAGGGACCTGTGGAGCTCTTCTGGTCCAATCCTCCTGCTCAGGCAGGACCAACTGCAGCCAGTGAGCTTGTGAGTAGCTGAGGGAGACTCCATAACCACCTCAGGCAACCTGTGCTGACCCTCCCAGCAAAAAAAGGTGTTCTCTGATGTGTCTCAGTTTGTGCCCATTGCCTCTGGTCCTGCCACTGGGCACCACTGAGAGGAGCCTTGCTCCATCCTCTCTGCACCCTCCCATCAGGTAGTTGTACACACTGATAACATGTCCCTCCCCAAACCTTTTCTCCTCCAGGCTGAACAGTCCCAGCTCCCACCCTCTCCTCACATGTCAGAGATGCTCCAGCCCCCTCACCATCTTTGGGGTGCCTCACTGAACTCTCTCCAGTATATCCAGTAAGCGTTTGTGTAGGGCCTCAGTCCTAAAAATTTCTGGAAGAATCTAGAGTATCCTGATTAGCTGCGAAGTTAAGCCTGAAGGGTTAAAAGTTTCACCTAAGCTGCTGCACAAGGTTTTACAAGAAGGCAAAGAGAACTCATTGTCCTCCAAATTCACCATGGGGGGTTTCCTCTTTAGCCACAAGAATAAAACCTTTGGTCCTGATCCTAACTCAGTGCAGAATGATTAAGGCCAACTTTTAGGAAACTGAATTATGTCTGAAACGATCTCCCTGCTAGCTGCAAAATTAAAGAGACTATAAAGTCACTTAAAAATTCATCAGTCCTCAGCTTCATTTCAAACAGTTTAACCTTCATGAAGCAAATAATAAAGCTGATAATGTTGTTGTGAAATATTGCAGGGCTGAGAATTAAACTTGCATGAGATTAAAAGACAAAACATGAAGATCGAGCTAATAAAGGTGCCATTTTCATACCAATCATTGACCAAAATAAATGAGAGGAGTGAAACAGGTAAAACTGTTTCCAATTGTAAAGCTTTTTATAACGGGTATAAGGTCTCAGTAGCTCTGTGTCATAGTATGACCTATCAAAATAGTTCAAATTACTTTAGGAAACAGTAAATATATAAACAAAAAAAGTTCACTGATTTTCCAGCTTTTCTCCCTCCACATTTTGGTAAGAGGACTCAATACCAAATACTCAGGCATACTAGAAGACATGAGCAATAACTACAACTTCCTTTACACTTATTTATATTAAGCCATTATTCTTTCATAGTGCTTCCAGAGCAATTTACAGTAATCTGCAGTATGAAAAAGGGATATAACAGACAAAGAGAATGACAAGTTATGTGATTCACATTTCTTAGGATGTCAGAATTTTTAATAACTAACACCGCAGCAAAGAAGAAAGAGATTAATGGCAACAGAGCAAGCAAGAAATGGGATTTTAGGTGTATTATGGAAAATAAAAAATTGAAAGTGATCTAAAACCTCTAACAGCATATTTGCAAGTCTTTTTTCCTGGTAACAGATTTCAAGCTTCAAATCAGGTTTGACTGCATTAGTCACTAAGGAAAAATGTAATAATTTCCTGATACTTCACTGAAATTCTTCGACCAAGCTACAACAAAAATAAATAATAATCCCTTTTAGAAGGAATATTAGAAAAGGATTCTCCTCCAGTTGTTCAGGAACGCTAGGGATTTAAAGTATTTCAAAATGCCTGGCTGCAGTTCGGCACAACATGGCTAATGGGATTCAATATGAAGTCTCCCATAACACTTTATCTAGTCAAATAATTTCACTTTATAACTTTCTATCTCTAGCTTCTATACTGCCAGATAGAGATACCAAGCATATAAATGGGAAACTACAGCAAGATATATCATAACTGACTCTTTTAAGCTGAAAGTAGATTTTCCTATACATTAAAAACAACCTCAAGTCAGCTGCAAGATACCCTATAAAATAACATCTCCAACATGCAATTTCTGTAAAGCTGTTACACATTTTGATAGTATAATTTAGTCACTTTCTATTATGCAGACCCGATAACAGAAATACACTTTGAAATGGTAACATTTTTTCTCACCAATGTTTATTTGGTGCCTAAAGGAACACTGGGTTTTTTTACTATCAGTAGGGAATTCAAGCCATTAATTGTAATTTGTTATCAGATATACCCATAAAGGTGATCACTGTGTCCTCGATCAAAAGCTGAAAAAGATTTAAATGATCATCAAATAAGATAAACTATGATAAATCTAAAACTCCAAGGTTCACACCTCATCTAAAATGCATCTCTCCAAGTTATCAACTGCAAAGATGTCCACCAGTTCACCAAATCAGCTTCGTCTTGTTCTAAATATCATAAAAGACCAAGGTACATTTAGATCAAGTAACTTCAAGTACATTTTTAGGAGGCTGAAATTCACTGTGAAAGCCAACAAAGATTAGGCAAAGCTGTCTATCACCAATTAGACAGTCAAAGTCAAAGCACAGAGGTTCAGTATTAATTCCTTAGGAGAGAGGCATCCCAATCAACATCCTTGATCTCGACTGCAGAGGTATCAGCCTGAAACTAGAAGAGGTGGTCCTAGATGGCCAACACAATTTTCTCAAGTTACTGTGAGGAAAACTGCAGAATGTGAGTTGAGAAATTAGAAGAGGCTATTTTCCTCTTACTTCTTGGGACAATAACCACGTGCTCAATCATATGTAAATAGACAAGGAACCATTTCACTCTGGATTAAAGCAAGATTTAAGTGAGAAGCATAAAGCAGAATTCAGTCAAACTGCAGAACCATTTGCAATTGTAAATGGCTTTGTAGAAATAACTTGGAATACTGTCAGATTTCTTTTTCTGGTGCTCTTGATCCTATATTCAGGAACTGACCTCTTTTTGGAGTCAGCATTGATCTTGGGTATCTGTCATAGCCTACAATAAAACAGACTGCCAGGAAATCATAGTTTCAGACCACAGATGAAGTGATTCTGTGGAAGTCTAACACACAATGATTAGTTTTTGCCTGAAAAGTGTTTTGGTCAGATGCAGCACCATTGGAATTTACAGGAGGAAGAACATCACCTTTAGCAAGGGGTCATTCTCAGCATTAAGTACAGTTTGCTACATTCACAGTGGAGATCAGGGGATTTAGCACCACTCCAAAAACCATTTGGGATACTGAACCTGCACAATGAAACATAGAGAAATTATAAACCACCAGATTTAAGGCTGTTGCTTCCTGGCTGGTTTGTTTTTTCACACAGGAACCCCACCTTATCTAATACACAGGCCTTGACAGCAGGGTGAACAAGGAGCAATTAGTTTCTATTTCTTTTTCCCTTTCTCATAGTAGAGTGCTCATATAATAATAATAATATACTATCAATATTTTAGGTATTAAAATCTAGGACAAAAACCTCTTTTTTTCCCTTTTTTCTCCATCTTATTATACTGCTATCTGAAAGTGTTATATTTCAGTAATTTATTTTCACAAAAGAGCCTATTTATATTTTTATAACTCAAGGCCTACAGCACACAGCATATGAATTGTGTCTGCTTAATCTGGAATGTTTCCATACTACATTTTTTTCAGAATATTTGTCACTGTGCAGTACATCACAAGCACAATTCACAGTTGTTACCAGCTTCAGTTGCAGCTGTGAAAGCTTTGCATTCTTTATTTTATAGATGTCCAATTTGGAACCTTACTATTCAAATACAAGGATCACAAGAAGTTACTGTTTATAATGTTGCATATCTTGCTTTTTAAGTAAAAAGTAAAATCCAGGTCTTCAGTGGCATTTAACTACAGAAACCTTCAGATGATCACCTACAATCCTTTATTCAGTTCAGGATACAACATCAAGCACATGCAACAAGTAAAATGGGTTCTACAGGCCACATTCTTTAAATCTTTAATGCATTCCTAAAATACAAGCCATGGTAAAAAAGCAAGTTTTTTAAGGGGGAAAAAAAAGAGAATGTGTTAATGGAAATATATCCTGTCAATTCAAATATGGAGATATGGGTGACATTAAAAAAGTTAGCCCATATATCACTTGTCACTTATGGTTCTGGTGGTATTTTAATAAAGTCTAAGATCATGAGTGTACTGTGAAGAGAATTTGGAAGAATAACAGCTGCTCATCTCTAATAGCAACCATGTAACTTAAGAAATGTCATTTTAGTACTTTCAAGGAACAAAGGAAAGGAAAACACTCCAATGACAAGGCAGGATATCTTAAACAGAGGAAGACCCAACATTCCCATGTACAATATGCATGCTTTCCTAAAAAGCAAAACCTCAGCATTTAAGTTGGCCAAAACCCATAACTTCCAAGCATTCCCTTCAAATTCTTTACCTAAATTTAAAAAAAACCCCAAACAATTGAAACATTACCTATAAAAGGTATCAGATAAAACTATTTCTGTGTTTGCTACATTTCAGGGGAGGTCTGATAGCACCAGCAGGTTAATGGGTGAAAGAGCAAAGTACTAATTAAAGCAAAAGCGTTTATTTCAAGCCATTACAGTAAATCTGTATAGTCAGTGTACAATTCCTTAAACCAGCAGGCTAGACTGGGTTAAAGAAAGAGCAAATCCTATCATATTTAACGCTTCTCATGCCTGATCTAGGTACCTTTTTATGAGTACCTCACTATTTTCCTCTACAGAAGCAAAATAATGTCTTCTAGTGCTATTAAATGCCCATAAAATAACTGATTTTCAAATAAAAGCATATGAAAACCCTAAAATGTAACCGATTTTCCTTTTGAAATGAATTCTGTCCATCAAGAAGAACCAATGAAAGCACGCTTACAGAATTTGAAGATAATAAAGTAATGATTCCAAGTCTTTTCTTTTCCTTTTTTCCTACCAGTTACATTGTAGTCAGAAAATTTCTTTATTCTACATTAAGGAACAACTTATCCAAGCTAACTTCCTTCTGAAAAAATCAATTGAGCTTTTATTATGATTGCATTTAGAATGCTTACATAGAAATTTCCTAAGCTTTTTCCAGAGTAAAAACAGTTAAAATGTTTTAATTAAACCACTTTTCCTTGAGAAATATTTCCTTTACAATGTTTTTAATATAACTCAACATTGGCTGCATCTTTCTTGACAGATGGTATTTCCTTAACAGAGAATGTCTCAAATGGTTTATGTATAACATTCTTTCTAAAATTCATTTCCTTTCTGTGTAAGAAGTTAATACACCAAGAAAAAAAAAAAGAAAACAGGAATGTTTCATGCCATGTGGGATATAACAGTTCTAGAGTTTTGCTTTAAATTAGCCGAGTAATGTTTTTGTAGAAATATTATTAACGTGGTTGAAGCTTAACATTTGGAAAGCAGAAAAATACTTGCCCACAACGCTGCTTCTCTCCAGATCCCACTCCAACATTAACTTCTCTTTTATGTTCTACTGCTCAGTCTCATGGCTGGTGGAAATCTGACAGATCTCAGTAAGGTTCAGATTAGGAGAGAGATGTTAACTGGGTGATTGTATTCAAGAACAACAGACTGGCAGTTCTGTAACAAATAGCTCCCAAACCAGAAAGGAAAGTTCTTACAACTTCACTCCAGAATCATTCAAGACACTGAAATCAGCAGAAAAGCACACCACAATCCTTCTCAGAAGGAGGACAGACACTGAGGTCTCAAAGAAGTAGATACAGCTCCTAAGGGAGGGCCATTCCTCCACATTAACACCAAAACACAAGTTCTTAAGGGGGAGACTTGTACTGGCTGAATGCAGAAGAACTAAGGCTCCACATGCAAAAATCCTGGGGAAAAGGATTTTTTTGCAGACTATTGGGGCCAAAGGTATTGGGTTTGCAGCTTGTAATATACACTCCCTGTAAAGGCTGTAAACTTTTGGCTAAATGGCTGGAGAGCTACAGCAGTGAGAGTAGTTCTTCAGTGATAAAGAATATCTGTTGATAATTTCTTTTCCCTCTTGTTCTGCTATAAACATTCATTAAAATATTACTTTTCTAACAGAACAAATAATTTTCTGTACTGCTGAAAAATTTTATTCTAAAATATTCTGCAGCCTGTGGAACTATATGGGCAATGTTTTGCAATTACTATTTCCCATTTTTTGGGCATCTCTGAGCCAATGTCATTTTGTGATACTTCTAGTAAACATTATCATCTGTGTTAATACTGTGCACATGGAGAATATCTTGCACTAAAATCCAAAGCTACCACTTCCCCTAAATTTTAAGGTTTGCCTATTTTATATTTATGAAAAAATGATGTATTTCTAAACTTCAGCAAAAGCCTGTCCTAAATATGCCTCTTCCAGCTACTTTTGTATTTCAAGACACAGTGAGAGATCATGGAGATTTGGAAATACAATCTTTCTTTCTAATATGCAAACTCATTTCAGCTTTCTGCTCACAGCAATGCTACCTTTAGTTCTGAAGGCAAGCTGAATGCCCAGAGCTCATGATAACAAAGCTTTGGGCAGTATGTGCAGTGCCAGTTTGCCTAAAAGATTTTTACGGGTGCCTTACATAAAGTTAAAAAAGAAAAAACCAACTGTATTTAGCATCTCTATTTGCCACTGACTACATGTAAAATGAACAAGAAGCTGAATGAACTTGGAGTCACAGACAACATGGGAATAACTTAAAGCTTCCCTTTACAAAGGGGAAGGATTTCCTACAGCCACTCTGGGGGCCTGGTGCTGTTGCAGGAGGGTGAAGGTCTGCCAAGCTGCAAAGGCACAGAGAGAGGAGGAAGACCATCAGAAAACCCAGCTAACATGTGAGTGAAATAACAAAATTTGCTAAATCCTCTGAACTTTTCATAAGGTTCTTTCTCCAATAAAAAATAATTGCTATTAGTAGGTTTTCAAAGAGAACTACTGCACAGGGGTGCTGTGTAACACATCACATTTGTTCCTCAGTAGACCTACTGCACTTACTTCAACAAAACCCACAAAATTTCAGCTATTTTTCCTTTTAGACAGCAGATAATATGTATTCCTGTGCTATCAGCAACCACTTTAGCAATATCCCTGTTGTGACCACTCCAGCCACATTTGCTTCTGCCTAAACTTAATTTCCATATTTCCATAACTACAGAGCCATTGTCTCAATTTTGCACATCAGTCATCTCTCTGGTTCTTTGATGGCCTGCTGTAATTAGAACACACACAAAAAAATAGCTGCTTGACCTTTGACAACTTTGCAGGCCTTTGTCTTTCAAAAACTATTAAGATAAACACACAGCTTTTTTTACCCACTGTCACAATCTGAGATGTGCTGTTCAGTTCAAGCATGTCTTCAACTGTGGGGGTTTTTATTGCTTAGTGGAGTTGACACTGTCCAACATCTAACCCTGTATCCAACAGAGGTGCAAAACTAAATGCTTCTCAGTATTTATGGAAAAGACCAAGATTCTTTCTTCAGAGTAGGACTGAGATACAATACATACAATGCCTATCTTTATTACAACACCAGTGAAAATATTCTGTGAGATACATTTTAATAGAAATTATTATTCTAAGTATATTTTGGAAATTGGCATCTCAAGATAGAATAATTTATGACAAAATAATGAAGTATTCATTTTGTAATGAATGGTAGACCCATGCAAGCACTGGAAATAATGGATAACTGTAAGGGTTTCATTTAAAACTTGGTATTCAAGGGAAAATTTAAACCTGATGTTCCTAATAAAAGAACACACTTCTCTGGGCAAAGCCATAATTTTGGGAGAGACACACCCTTTGCCACTTCCAATGGTTAGAAATAGATGAGTCTGCAAAACATTTATTGTAAATCATATTGACACACGAGTATTTTTTTAAGGAAACTCTAGTGCAAAATCTATCCATCTCATGGAGGCAGCACAAAACGCAGCAAGACCAATCCTTTTCTGAAACAGTCTATCACCAAAGTTTAGAAAGATCAAACACAACCAGAACACTACATTCCATCTTCCTAGACAGTCTGTAATTATTTAAGAGAGATTCAAACAAACCAAACACCCCTTTTCCAAATGTGAAATGCATGCCAGTTCCCAGGACATTAACTGGGAATTCCACTATCTGATGATGAATTACACATAAATAGCTCACTGGCAGCCCATCATTTTTACTTGTCCCAAGGACAAATCTACTGACCTGGGCGAGAGATCCTAAAAGAAATTGCTAAAACTGTTTTTCTTTTTGAAGGAATTCATGAGTTATGCTGACAGATTTAATGGTGTTTTCACACTGAAGAGGGAGGATCAGAAGAAAGCTACTGTGTGTGTAGGAGGCTGAAGGGAAATGATCAGCCTTACCTTACCAGAATCTACAGATTGTCTCAATAACCTTGGCATGAGTGCATCACCTCACACTTTCTAAAATGTTGTACTCAAGAAAAGAGGATTTCCATGAGTGAAGAGTAAAAAAAAAAAAAGGGACTGGTTCCCAACAGAGACCTAACAGGTAAGTATTTCTTTTACTTGTTTTGCTCTTTGAGAAATCTTTTGCCAACTTCTCCTTTAACTTTGCCAAGTTCTCCCTGGCTTTGTCAAGAACCAAGCAATGACTTCCCTGGAGCACATGGCCCCCCAGCTCCAGCTGATACACAATCTCAAAAGTTTACCCAGCAGAACCAAAAACAAGCTCCAAGTTCTGACCATAGCCTGAAAGCCCATTTGCAGCTTGGCTCACTTTGAAGAGCTCTATCTTCCATGGATCAGCATGTGGTCACCACTGTCTCCTGGTTTATCATGCCAGAAGTGCTAGAAGTTGTTTTTCAATGAGGACAAAACATGTAACTGCTATTCAGTGAGCAGAATGGTCAAGACATTCCCACTGTACCACAAGGTTTTTTTGGAACAGTTAGTCAAGTTTATGAGAAAAAATCATTGAGTTAAATTAAAAGTGTTTCATCATGTAAGTTTCTTAAAAGTAATAGCACAGGCTGCAGCAATTGGAAGAAAAAAAGGAAGCTTTACCAGTCATTAATAAATTTATTATTGTTTATTCTTGCTAAAGTATTATCTGCTTTTTCAAAACCAATGCTCTTTACACTCAAGCAAAAATGACAAAAATGACCTTGATAGCAAAGGGAATTGATCAGCTGAACAGATGCATGATTAGGTATTAAAAACCAGAAGGATCTAGTCCTTCTAGCACCTGAATAATAAAATAAAGCACCTAAAAAACTAAGTGTTCCATTCCAAACTAAGACAGATTTTTTTTTTTTTACATTATTTTCACTAGAGAAACAGTTTATCAAAGCTAACCTGCACATCTCATATAGAAACACATAATGGAAATCCAGAGAACTCATCATTCTCTTACATTTGTCTTCACATTTAGGGAAAGGAAGTCACTCTACCTGTGATCACAAGAAAAGGCCTATCTGAAGAGAAGTCTGCCGACAGATTGACTCCCTTGATCTCTGAACACTCTGCCAAATGGAAACCTTTCTCAGTATAGTCAAGACTTTTTTTCCTAATTAGGCTAAAAAACAGTGATACAAGCTTGGTAACAGTTTTTGGGGTCTTTTTACTTGAGGTGCTTTTTAGTACTTTTCTAGAAACTGAAACCACCAAATGTTAAGCAGTAACTCAGAGAGTTGTAATAGTCACCTGACAGATGCAATTCAGATTCCTTCCCACTTCTGTGTGGGAATATATACAATGCTGAATATCCTCTACCCAGAGCTTTACACTTGCCATACATCTGTTTACAGCTTTAACTCTCCAACTGAAAACAGGGAACTACACCCTGCCCAAGGACATACAAGACAACAATGAAAACTTCAGTAATCTCCCAAACAAAGCTTGCAGAGAAGTCTGGAAAAACAGAGGCATTTTACTTTGTTTTGATGTTGTAATTTAGCTGCTCGATGAGTGGAATCTACAGTTTCTTTCTGAACAGCTACCTTTCAAATTTCAGAAATACAGCATGAAGTGCTTTCAGTGGTATTTATTACAAAGAGACTACTAGCCTCCTATTTGAGCCCATCTATAAACAAATTGTAAAAACACTTCAAAAGCAATAATCAGCTTAGAAACATTAATTACTGCATACATTTTTCTACATAAGTAAAATCACATTAGGAGAACATATTTCTTAAAATACGGCTTGAGCTAATTTTAAAGATGGTTGGAAAAGTTTGGCCTACGCTGATTAAAATCTATACTTAAATGAAAGGAAAATTTAACCACAAAAACTGTGCTCATTTTAGAAAAACAAGCATATCACTGCCAAAGTGCTGTCCTAAGTTTAGATTGCTGTCTGACTAAAACATTATAATTACGAGAAACTGAAATGGATTTCTAAATGTTTCAAGATGAAACAGCCATTGGGTAATTTGCAAGATATGCAATTATCTCCTGAATTCAAACACATAATGCTAATACTCGATCTGAACAAATGCAGGCTGTTCGTGTGAAGACTGAGGAAATCAATGTTAAACATCAATACCAACACTAGATAAGAGTAACCATAATAGAATCTAAGGGCAGAATTACCAAGTGATGTGGAATTAATTACTTCAAGAATTTTCTTTGAGAAAAAAAAAAAGGCTTGGAATGTTTATCTGTTGCTTCTGTCTCTCCTAGAGCTGCTCAAGCTGAACAGAGGATCCTCAGCACTTTTATCCCTGTTCAAACTGCATCAGAAGGCATTTCACCCAAGCTCTCATGTGCAGCAGGACAGCAATTTTTACCTTCAAACACCAGAGAGTGTCTTCAAATAAATTTGAAGGATTATATAACATATATTCTGTTACTTCACAATTAACATTCATATTTGTATGGCATCATTATCATACTGACCATGCAAAAGTTAAAAGGAAACAAAAATTAAACATAATCACAGGCTCACCCCAGATCTGTTTGTCCATTCCATGTATAACCATTGGAAATTCCAAAGGTTACTTTGAAAAGTTAAGTTAAATCTTGATCTGCAACAATCGTTAACAGTTTGATGCAATTAGCAGGATTTTAAGAAACCAAAGTAACTCCATTCTTGTTTCAAAATCATGATTGCACATACTTGTCAGTACCTGCACTGCCTTTTATTGTCTGTCTTTGGTTTAGGAAGAAAAATTAATGACTTGGTGTGTTCTATTGCTTGGTTGCCTTTAAAAGCCTGAGTGTTCAGTTATCTTTTGACTCTTCTGACTACAGCCCAGTCTGTTGTTTCACTGATTTGGTGAAAGGAGTACCAAACAATCTGTCATTAATATATGAAAGCACACAGGAACAGCGAACATGTCTGGGGACACAGCAGTTCATAGGACCACCATCATTCAAACAGTAATTTTATAAAGGACCAGAGAAACTTTCCAAGAACAATTAATTCTCTTTCTACAAGCAATATGTGGTGATCCACATAACTGCTTCATACAGACTCATGAGGCAGCCTTCTTTTAGCCTTCATGGCACCTCTGCAGCTGCCATCAAAGGAGAAGAGCAAATAGAGGTAAATTTCTCTCAACAGTAAGAGATGCTAGATGGCTTAAAAATAACAAAACCATCATAAGATCAATGAAAAAGCACCTGAGATTATGCAATACCTTTCAGAAACGTTGGAGTGAAAGCAATACCTGCTCCCTTGGTACCTAAAATAACATCAGTAGCAGTTTATACCAAAGGATGCCCAAAACAAGCTCCTCAAGAGTCAGGGCAGGTTTAGTATCACACATGCAAAATCTTGGAAAAGCATGCTGAAAAGCAGCAAGATGAAGAAAAAGCAGCTTTGTTCTCAAGTGGAAATCACCTCAGCCTATTGACAGATTAAAGGCAAATTAATTTCCTCAAACTCATTAACGGATCATGTGTGAACCTAGTGAAGCTACTAATTTTACACTGACAAGTAAAGACTCTCCCAGTTTTTAACCCCTAAGTATATAAGAAACTTTAATACAAACAAATCTAATCAGGTAAATTAAATTTATTGTATCCAAACAAGTTCAAGTTCACAAGTAAAGTAGCTCAGCTAAGAGAAAGAAACTAGGAAAATGAAGAGACATTTTGGGTATGTTTGAAGAATTCTGCAAACATAGCTCTATCACATCTCACTGTGCCCTGCTATAGCAAAAAATTGGACAATTCACAATGCAGAATTGTCTTTCAGGAGCAATTTACTTGTTAGGCAAAGGCAACAAATAGTAAAATCAAACTGTGAACCTTTGCCCACACTCAGCAAGGACCCATTCCAAAGATGCAGCTCTCCAAAGGTTCCACCTCCCCCTCTCTTAGCCCTAAGTGCTGACCAAGCACCACACACACAACACAAACAAGCCAGCTCTCCTCAGGCCAGTGCTAATAAAACATTTAACCAGACATTGGAGCTCAGTGCCTCATGTCTGTGTGTTCCCAGCACCACGACCTGAAGGAACAAGGGAACAAGGAAGGGACAATCTTGAACAGGACCGTAAGTGGAGAAGAGGAGAATGAAATAAGGAAAGAAGGACAGAGGAAAACATGGATCATTTGTAAATAATGATGAGGTAGGAGGAAAGCATAAATTGAGACAAAGGCTCTGCATGTCCCAAGAAGCTGGAAGAAGCAGCCAGCAAAAGTAAAAAAATGTGCTTTGGCAAAGCAGAGTTGGGAGGGGTAAGGGTTAGCAGCACATCGAACAATGGGACAAGTGATAGGAAAGAAAAGACATACATGAGACTGTCCAAACAAAAATTAAGAGAAGGAAGCTCTATGGGGAAAAGTCTTGGACAGAATCAGGTAGAAAGCCAGCAGAAGGGCAAGAGGATTTGTACTTGAGGCAGTTCAGATGATTAAGAATCTAAGAATTAAAAATCTGGCTTTACTAAAAATAGCTGCTGAAGGAGTAAAGACTCTGCAGGAACAGAAAAAACACATGACAGCCTCCCACATGAGCAACTGGAGAAAGGGTTACTTGATCCAGCAAATCCTAACACCCCTAAAATCCCACGTGAGTGTGAAGATGACACCTTCTGTCCAATGTTCTTCCCAGATGGCTTTTATGGGGAGGGCAGGCAACTCCATGAAAGCAAAACTCATTGAGACTGAGGAGCTGGCCCATACTAGAACCAAGGTTTCCCTGCACAACCTCAGCCTGGCTTTCACAGTAGGGTACAAAATTATCTTTCCTTCAAGATTCTGCCTCACTGAGTACACATGGTGGACTAGCCCCTGAGGTGTACATAAAGGTTTGTAAGTGACTTCCCTCTTTCAGCACGGAAACACTTTGGCAAGCAGTGAATGGAGAAAAACCTCTGGGAAGATGAGAAAGTTCCTTCACAGGCTTATACTCTCTTCACTCTCACCACATATTCCCTACACATGGCTGTCTTCTCTTTTTTTAAATCAAAACTTTTCAGAAGTTTGAGGTGGAGTTCTGATTTTCTGAATGACCAGTTTGAGATTTGGTTTCTCGAGGTACAGTTTCACATTATGGTTGACCCACAGCTGGTTTACATTAGTGCAGAAGGAGAAACAGCTTTCATTCATATCAGAGCAAGCACTCACTGGAATAACTTCCATCCCCATAAAGCTGTTAGATCAACTGTCCTTGAAATCATCCAAGCACTAAATCCACTACAAAGAGAGTAACAAGAACCCATGGCCAGCAATGGAAAGGAGTGAGAACCACACTCTTCAACTGCAGCCCACACACTGACCAAACTATGTATTCACACTCTTAAAGGGTACCCTGATCTCCTGAAGTACAGCTTCCACTGCAGCTTTGCATTCAGACTATTAGATAATACTATAAAACATGATTACAAAGCCAACCAACTCATTTTAAATTTCTGTGTTCAATTTAAGATATATTTTGGCTTTGTTTTTGTTTTTTTTTTCCTAGTTTCCCCATTTGTTAAGTAAGAAGCAGGATGGAGGGGGACCTATCTGTTAATCTCTCTGTTTTACAGCAGAATAATCTTATGCTTGAGAAACGTTAAAATATTGCCATGCTATCTACAACTGAGAAGTCCAATGGCCCAAAAAGCAGAGGCTGGGTGGTGTCTTGAAAAGAACAGACAGCTGCTATGAAATAAAGGAGACATGGTGATGCTTTTAATCAATAAGCAAAATACACTACTACCCATTAGTGTAGTCCACTCTGTGCAGTAGCAAAAGTGGAGAGTAAAGAAGTTCAGTGACCCAGAACTGTATTGCAGCGAATACTCATAAGCACCAGTGTGAGGCTGCACGCCCAGTTTAACTCCAGTATTTATTTCCAGCGTGCAGCTTCTTGCAGCCACAGCTGTGAGCCGAGCAGCCCGGTTGCACAAAGCTGCGAGCCTTGTTCCAGCGCTCACCCTGCGCTTACTGCACAAGAGACCATTCAGGTCAAAGTTTAGCTTTCCCAGAGGGCACATCCAGCCCAGACAGCAGCACGCACGCCAGTACTAACGGGAAAAGTGACAACAGACACAATAACCAGGGAAAACCACCCAGCTACAGCTGGAAACAAAACCGACTGGCTTCTGTGTATGTGCAAGTCAAAACAAGACACTCTGTTTTTTTCCCAAAAGGAAAGATACTAAGGATGAGACTATAACAACAGGCCTCCGGTTATTTATTCCTCCAGGTGTAACAAAAGCAGCAGCACTGAAACCGAGGTTTCGGGTACCGTACACGTCTCACACACACGGAACGCCTCCGCAGACAGGCTCAAGCGCTCTCCTCCATCGCCGCTGCTCCCGGCCCTCTTACAGCGCGGCGACCATGCCTGGAGAGAAACGGGAGGCGGGTGAGAGCCCGGCGGGCGGGAACGAACCGGCGAGGCCAAGGCAGCTGCGGAGCCCCGGCGCCGCTGCCACCGCCAGCACCGCGGCCCGGCCCCTCCTCCCTCCGTCCGTCCCTCACCTGGGACGGGGCAGCGCCGCGGCGGGGGGAGCTCAGGGAGCCGCCGCGCCGCCGCCATCGCCCGTGGGCGCCAGGGCCGCCGCCATGTTCCCGCGGCCTCTGACCCCGCTCACTTCCGGTCACGGCGGTCACGCCGTTGCCATGGCAGCGCTGCGGGGCCGGCCTCCCTTAAAGGGGCCGCGAGGGCTGCGCGGGGTCCCCCGGCCGCTCCCGGGGGCGGACAGCGGGACGGGGCTGCGGCAGCCGGCAGGCAAAGCACGCGTCTCAATTCCGTGATTCATCAGCCCCACAGCGCTGCACGAAGGGGAAAACCGTACTACTCTTTAGCTGTGGAATTTGTCTTAAAACAGCCTGTCGGGTGGGAGAGTAGTGGAAAAAGACCGTGGCATGATTTCCACTGCTGTGAGGAGATGGTTTCTCTTAACTTTCCCCGAAACGGGCTGTCTTTTCAGTTTTTATTGCACCGCCTTTGCCGCCGCTCACTGTTGATAGAGTTAACCTCTTTATACTCTTTCCACATGTATGTTTTTACAAAGTAAACAAACCTGGTGCAACCCCCAGCCCAAGAAGGGAAACTCCAGGAGGTCTTAAATAAAGTTTTATGTTTGTGTGAAACCAAAGTGAGTCCATGCCCAGCTGACAGGAGCTGCTGGATTGGGACCAAAGCAAGCTGGCCTCTCTTTGTGGCTCCACATCCATTCCATGTGCATAAATGAACATGTCCCTCTGCAAAACTCCCGTAAAGTACAAATGCTGGGGCAAAACGTGATCCCATACCCACTTAGGGATATATTGCCCAATAGCCACTCTTCTTCTGGGATCCTTCTTTCCCACTGCAGCTAGTTTTGAGGACAACATTGTCTCTTCCAATGTGCCTGCAATGATCCAGTGAGAATTTATTGCCTTAGTGGGTACCTTTGTAGTCCTGAGAATCAGTCATCAATTTGGTCAATACTTGAAATTAAAATAAATACATAAATAAGGAATGAGCCTTTGGGGAATTTTGTCCTAAAAGTCATAAAAACATTGGAAATTCCACTGTCATCAGTTTTTGAGGGATCTCGTTTGTTCATTCAGCCTGGAGAAGTAGGAGCTAAGGGGGGACTTCAGCTGTTGTCTACAGCTGGTGGAAGGTAATTGAGGAAGTGGAGCCAGACTCTTCTCCGAGCTGCAAAGCAAACAGATGACAGGCACTGGTCCCACGTTGCAGCAAGAGAAATCCCAATTAGTTAATAGGAAGGAGTTCATCAAAATTAGAGCAGTCAAGCACTGGAACTGGCTTCCCAAAGATCTTGTGCAATCGCAAACCCAGCCTGGACTGGGTCTTATGTAAAAGTACCAATAGCATCCCAAATCCTCCAAAATGCCTTAGCTGAAGAGATAAAGGCAACTCCCCGTTGGAGCGCTCTGCCTCTTGTGTCTGGGGGCTCTTTGTTGTGTGATTCACCTCAGCTGACTTGTGCTAACCAGGGAATGTTTAGGCATTTAGTCAGACTTAGTCACCAAGATTCCCTCCTCTAGGCAGCTCCAAAAAGTGACCCATTCCATCCCAAACTGGATGTCTAAAACAGCTCAGCACACGGGGAGCTGAAATGGCTGACCTTGAGATCACTCTGGCTGATGACATAGTTAAAGCCAGGTGAAATGATCCTCACTGGTGCCTCCTGAAAATAAGGACAAGAGCAAGGCAAACTGCTGAATTTTAAGTAGCAATAACTTAGCTTGAAAGACATAACATCAGCAGAATGTCTCCAAGGGTAACATGTGCCGTGGGCTGTCAGCCATAGACTTGTGGCCAGGCTCCTGGGCAGCCTCAAAAATTTGAATAGAAACAGGGCAGTGATGGCATCTGCAATATCTGCAAAATTCCTGGTGCAACCCTGTAATGCTAAATGGAAAGCTGTCCCCAAATTATTGTACTGCTGTTGTCTGGGAAGGCAAGAGGGCTGAAACTGCAGTCATGTCTACGTGTGGCTTTTGGTATTTGTACTGTAGGGCAGTCACGGCTCTTTCATTAGTTTGATAGACTGAGCAAAAATGCATGTGGCTAATTGCCTCGTGGGTTGAAGCTCTCTGCATGGAAGAAATACATGCTGAAAGGGGTTAATAAAATACTGAGAAAGATTTTCTAAGTAAGTAGCTAAGTAAGGAACTGTGGCACTCTGTCCGCCAAAATGTAGGCCAGAATCTTACTGCAGCCCACTCTCTGCCACTTCCAGAGGGACCCTGGATAAATCACCTCACTTTCCTATCAGAGTAGTAGGAATAATGACATTTTCTTCTTGCTGAGAGTGCTGTCAGGAGATGGTAATCAAAGTTTGTCATTTGATTAGAAAATGTGAAACATTATACAGCACTCCTTACAATGCCAACACCTTGCTATATAAACTTTCAGTTAAGATATTTTACTTAAAACTGTGGAGAAAACAAATTAGTAAGACGAACAATAATGAGTAATTGTGTTCCTATTTTCCTTAAGAACCCCAGAGCAATTTTGTACCGTTTGGAGATAAATCTCTTTGTCTATCACATTGGCATTCAGGCAGCTGAACAAGAACATGACATCTTTTCGAGCATTCACCATAGCACTCTAGTAGAAAACACAAAGGCAAATTTAATTTTCAGTTGCAGCTACACAGGCAAAGTAGATAAGCACCTTGTGCTTTACACACATACACTGAAAGCTGAACTTGTGTGGAGTGAGTTAGTGTAAGCATTTTTTTAGAAAGCAAAAAGTCTGCTCAAGAAAAATACAGGCATTCATAATGCCCCTACAGTTTTTGTGAAAGTGGAAAGTACAATTTCTACAGCCAAAGACAACAGTGAGGGGAAGAAAAGAATGTTCAGTATTCAGCAAAAAGGAAGAATCCGGCTGACTGGAAATGTATGTGCATTTCAGAAGGCTTTGTTAAAATAATATTAAGGTACTGGCTTTACATCCACAAAAATAATGCCATTTGATGCCGAAGTCAAGCTTTCCACGTGTTTGAAATAAAACAATATATACTTAATTTAGCCACAAAACAATTCCTGTGGGGAGAGCTGGAAGCAGCAAGGCCTGATTCCCAACAGAATTGCTCCCTGTGCCCCTCAGCCCATCTCCATCCCCACTGCATTAATTTTGTCTCCTTTCCACTCCATGAGCAGCATCCCTGCAAAGCAAGAAGCAGTAGGTGCGGGTGGGCCAGCGAGTACCAGCTGCCAAGAGAAACAATAATGTTTGCTCAGTCAGGGCATGAGTTTAGTTCTCACTCCTCTATCATAATGTCTGTATTAACAGATCTGGTAGGAGCATGATTGTTTCTGAGAATTCTGTCTTTCTGCCCTTCTGTCAAATCTGAGCAAAATTCATCAAGAAGGTTCAAAACCTCTTGGAGAGGGACTTGCGGCCAGACTGAAAAGCAGCATGGCCACAAGCGAAGTTCGAGTGAACAAACAGATTGAAAAACAAAAATGTTGCCCACAGTGGGGGAAAAAACAACAGTAAATCTTTTTGCAAGGAGTTGAAATTGAAAATGATCGAGTCTTTCAAGTTGTGTTAGCACCTGAGAAATAGAAAGTGAAAACAGAAAATTATACAAACTACTATCCATCCACTGACAGGACTTGGAAACGTATGGCATGAAGAATTTAAGATCTTCATCAGAAGAAAAAGGAATTTTTTTTATTATAGCTGGAGTTAGCTTTACAAAACATTTTTTGGTGATGTGATTTGTAGTGGGACCGCTCCATTCATCTTGTGTTGGCATAGCTCAGCCAGATGACAAGTGGCATCATGGAGCTCATAACAAGTCTCCAAGAGGGGACGCAGAGAGGAGGGAAATAATTTGAAGCCAGTGTTACTAACAACAGCACTATGCCTAAAACATTTTGAGTTTTAATCACTATTGCTTAGCTCTGTGTTTTATTTGTAGACTAAGTCCCCTTGGGGCCTATATCGGAGCTGAGGGAATGATAGACCATGTGGCACTCAAAGGGAAGAAAAGATAAACAATATGGAAAATATCATTAGGCAGCCAGTCACGCCTCTCTGTAACTGCCAAAGAACAGCAGAAAGATAACTCATGTTCTCCTGTTCCTTGGAAAAGCCTCAGTCACTTGAATAAAAAGACTTTCTAGGAGCTCTTGTCAAGAAATGGCCTGAGCTGTGCTTGCATCAAAAGGTTTCCAAATTGAGACTCACAAGCTACTTATGGATCTGCTGTTTACTGTGGCTATTTCCACTTCCTAAATCTCATCAGAATGTGTTAAATGCTTTCCTAATGGTCCTATACCATGTAAACAGTTGCAAAATTAGCCCGAGAGATGGTGTTAAATGGTAAATTCAAGGAGTGGAAGAAGAGGAAGAGGAAAGGATTGCATGACAGAAAGGGAAAGATGAGAAGGGGTCGTTAAATGCCAGAGGTGGGAGGTCATGAGATGCATTCCCCAAAGCCCTCCACCCCAGAGCGCAGTGCAGATGTGATCCTCTACTGCCTTTACTCCACGAACACCTTGGGATGGCTCTGCCCTCACACCCATGCTCTCGCCTAACAGCCCTCATGTAGCTCATTTGCTGAAACTGCCATGCTCCACATCCACCTGGGTTTTTGCTCTCTCCTGGGTTTTCTGAGCAAATTTCACTGCCTGTGAGAAGAGCTGAGTTACTTGATGTCTGGATCATTCACCATCTTGCCTCCATTTGCCTACTTTTCTGGAGGGTTTGAGATAAGGATATGACAAGCCTGCATAAGGATTTTCACCTCTCCATCTGCTTGCAAAGAAAATCAGATCTCTGAGCCCACATACCCTCCTAGGTGTGGAAATTTGCTAACTGTTCATAACATGCCTAAGCTGCACTTGTTAATTTTTCTTCCAGAAACAGCAAAAGTAGAGAGGGGGCCTTGACTCGAAGGGTATCAGCACAGCAGTGAATAGAGATTCCCGTCACCAAATCCAAACAGGGGAGGCAGTGACAGCATGGAAAGCTTGCACTGATTTAAGCTGGTATAGTATTTCTGGTGCCTGCAAGGTAGGTGTATATCTCTGGAGACAGACTAAGCTCGTTCTTATGCACAGCCCCATGAACAGCAAACAATAAAGGCCACTGTTTACTGCCCTACAAATATAGTAACTGGCACAGATGATAGAATGGATTTAGCTGATTTGGGAAACATTATGAGTTTAAATGTTTTTACTATCGAATTCAAAAGACATCTGCAGGTACAACCATAAAAGGTGATTCAATAAATTACAGGGTTTTTTAAACTCTCCAAAGCTGAAGAGAAGATGGAGTTAATTCAGAAATGTTTATTTGATTTAGTCGCTGTTTGGTTCACAGGAGACTCCCCACAGGGGCAATAAAATCCAAGACTGCCTTTTTTATAGTGCAAAGATTTTACACTGCAGTCCTCTCCAGTCTGTTTAAACATGCCCCTTTCTTGCTCCAAATACTAAGAAATTCCATTCATCACAACTCAGAAATTTCAGAGATGGAAATGATCTATTAAGCCCTATGATCCATCAACCAAAAAATGCAGAATTTCTCCCTATAGTGCGTTTGTATTTTTAATGTTTTGTCCGTCAAGTTTATAAGGTCACATTAGTGAAGTGTACATTTCATTACATTTCATGTTTATGTCAACAAATAATATGTGGTTGCTTAATTTCAGTATAATTGGTCATTTGGATGTACCAGGGAAAGGGAGCAAGTAGTAGCCAGCATAAATGGCAGATGCCAGAATCAGGAGGGGTTGTTTTGTTGCTAAATGGGATCAGTGCTGTGCACAGTGGGCTTTCAACTATTCCTCTTTGGAGAATGGTCATTCTAATGTCAGTCATTAGCAATTTGCTGCTGGTCACTTGGGAACAGCATGTTTGCTACAAATTGCTTCTATTAAGTCACCAGTTCTTGTCCAAATAATTGACTATGAGAGAGAGACAGCCTGTGTGAGATGGGCGTTAGGAGGGTGGCAGTGTGTATGGACACACTGTTACAGGACACACACTTTACATTTTTTGAATGCCAAAAATTAGTGGAATGGGCTCAGATCTCTTTTATGCTGGGGTCAGGCTGGAGCTGTACCACCAAAGTCCAGTGGAGCCCTTTGAAAAGCCAAGGCTAATGCACATGAGGTCAGTTTCTGGCAGTAATACAGCAGCACATTTGCTAGTCTCTGAAATGCAGTCACCTCTGGCATGAAACCTGGCAGCTGTTGCACTTAAAATGGTCAGGATGTGAACCAATATCCTTCAGGAAAGGAGGAAGAGAAAGAGGAGGAAGAGCATGGAGGAGTTTCACTAGTTTGCACCCTTCATATTCCTGTCACCTGCCCCTTTAGTGAAAGCTCTTCTACACAGTGTTGTTAGTTCAAGTACCTGCTCTTTTGACAGCCTTTTATCTCACTGAAAATAGGTGTTTCAGCATGACAGAACATACAAGGAACAAAAAAATTTGACTTACCTACTAAAAAGAAAAATGCTGTGGGGAAAAAAAGCAGGTCACAGTAGCACATCAGGAGACAGCTGCCATTCTCATCGGGAGCTCCAGTCCTCTTACCATACCATCTGAATACATCCTGCTTTAGGTTATTGCTGGACTGCTCCTATGGTCCTGCTACACTTGGTTTGTGAAGGCTTAACCTGAGAGAGTATAGGGCTAAGAGGTTACAAATGTTCTCCCAATAAAACTCATGTCAGAGTTATAAGGAAGTTTCAAAGCTTGTTGTTGTTGGGGTACTTTTGAGATGCCAGAAAAAGAAGCTTTGAGTTCATACAAGTAATTCTGGGGCCTCCAAAAATATATATTGTGACCCTAAAGCAGGAAACAGAGGTGTGGAGAGAGAAGCAGCAGAACCTCTGAATCCAAAGCTGCCAGTCTCTGGACTGGTGTAGAGGGGACTGGATGGTTGCTTCCCAAAGTCTGGGTAGGAACCCAGGGGGGTACTGGGAAACCAGAGCTTAATTATTGCTGTCATGGGAGGAGGCAGCAGCAGCAGCAAGACAATGGATGAGGGTCAGAGAGGGGATAGAGGAGCCAGCCTTACGTAAGCCATTTCTCAAAGTTACGCAATGGAGTAAAGTAATAACACTAATGCACTTTTATAATGCATTCCTACAGAGATTTAAAATGCTTAGAAAAGATAAGTAAATATTATATCATAAGGTGGCAGATGGAGAAACCAGAGCAATGAGGAAATTAGTGGCTTCCTTGTAACTGTAGGGAGAGTCAGAGTTATGGTGGGGAGCAAGAGAAAAGTCTTTGGAGCCCTCTGCGCTTGGTCACAGATTTCCAAATGCCTGGGTGTGCTGGACTGGAGGAAAACTGGCAGGTTAGGAAGAAATTTTCCCTAAATCAGGAAACAAATCAGAAACAAGAAATGCATTTTTCAAGATGGGAGAAGATGTTTGGTGAAAACAACAGAGAAACGTTTTAGGTTCCCAGGATTTTATTACCTTCTCTAGTGTGAGCCAAAGGATTCTATCCAAGTTTCCAGAGATTATTCCTCACAGGAAAAGCAAAGCTGTAATAAAGGACATAGCAATGGCACAGTAAAAACAACAACAATAATGAAAAGATGTCTTTTGTTTAATCACCTGGACAGATCCAGTATGATGCAAATAAACTGTGGGATAACAAGCTCCAAGAGGCAGGTCACATCTACAGGGCCTTGTCAGGCCAAAGCAGCAGAGTGAGGCAGAGTGAGGTGCAGGTGGGTGGTGAGGAAGGGCAGCACTCCCAGCAACATGGATGTGCCTGGGGTCTTTGTGGTAAAGCTGCTCTTTGTCATCAATGCCAGTGACCCTTAGGAGTTGTCTGCTCTCCCAAAAAGCTGTTCAAACCACTTGTTGATTTCCCACTGACAAGAGACTCTCCGCCTCTCCTTGCTACCTCCCTGGGCTGGACTAGTCCCTTTGGGGTTTCTATGGGGGGAGTAACAACCTCGGGAGCAATTGCTGGATGCAGAGGGACCTCCATCCTGCAGAGGATGTGTTCTGTGCCTTTGAGCAAGTCTGCTCCATGCAATAAGGAGTGCTGGGATCACCCTGCTCATCCGTGGCCATTAATTGCTGGGTGCTGAGGACATCCCCTGACTGCTGCTTTGCTGGTCTTACAGCTCTCGCTCCATTCCTGCCGCTCTGCCTCCACTCATGGGTGCAGCTGCACCCTTTCTCCTGGGACAGGAAGCTCCTGTGCCATGTCCTCTCTTCTGCCTGTGGTACTGCTGTGGGCAGGTCAGATCTTCCAGGAGACATTTTAGCTGGGGAGGTCAGATTATGTGGCTTGGGACTTTTCCTGCAAGACAGAAATTGTGCCTTCACCAAAAACTCAGCTCTCACCCCTCCTGGACTGAGAGGAGGGCTCAGCCATGCAGCCAGAGGTAATGTTGTACAGATCTGTAGGACCAGTCCTGTGTTTTCTGTGTTAGTTCAGCTTTCCGGGACTTACAGAAAAATACATGTCCTGTCATATGAAATGCAGTAACTAATAAATAATCGTCTGCATTTCTGCAACATTTAGCAACTGCTCATGACTTCAGTGTTGTAACAGGTCAGTGAGCAGCCAGGTGTTGCCCCCATTTCTGGCTGGGGGAATCTGGAGCCGTGGCTGAAGATTGCTTTCTTTTCCAGAAGGGGTGGTGCATGGCGTCCTTCCCTGTTACAGTCTTTCCATGGGCAATACTGCTGCCAGGAAGAGCTGTAATCTCCCCTGGGTTGGGAAAATGGCACAACAGGCACATGTCCAGGTCACACTCACTGGTTCCCTCAGCCAGCAGGCTTATCTGTGGCTCCAGAGGGGAGCAAGGTAGTAGAGTGCCAGCCATCTCTGCTGGAAAGTCTGTACCTGTGGCTGCCAGGAAGATTTTGGCCATGCTTACATGAAATCCAGTGCTGTTTGGTCAGTCTGAAGCTGACGCTCTCCTCTGCTCTGGCTCATCTGGACAGGATCCGGCGTTCTGGGCGAAAGAGAACGCAGCAGCTGAAGCTGGCACAGAGGGGACTGAGCCGGCTTCAGAAGAAGCATGTGGCTTTCCAAACATCTTGCAGTCCAAAGCAAAACCAGCAGTTCTGACATGCTGTGAGCAATAAACAATGAGCTTTGTCAGCATGTCTAGAGGAAACGATAATTCCCGGAGTGTGAATGATGAAATGCTAACCAAGATGGAGGCTTTGGATAGCATTGTGGTTAGGAAAGCATATGTGCATCAGTGTGGAAGAGCTGACACTAACGCTAAGAGCCCTAACTAAGACATAGAGATCTTCCAGGTCTCTCAACTTACTCCCTGGTGATATTTTCTCCTGTTCTCTCTGTGAAGTGTAAAGCATCGCTTGTGCTTGAAAGGGAGATTTGCAGTGCTGTAACCAGCGCCCGAATCTGCCCCTCTGGCTGCACGGCCCTGGCTCTTCATCACCCACAGCTCAGCGCTGCCAGCAGCCTTCTGAGGGCTTGGTGCAGGGTAATTTACTGTTGTACTTGCATTACGAGATTGGCTATCCCTCTTTTCTCTTCTTTGAATTAAGAGGCAGCTCCGGTCACTCCAGTGTAATCAAAAACCTAATGAAATCAGGGGGAGTGTTTTTAAGGTTACAGTGACCTTGACAGAGACCTGGTAGCCCAGTGCTTAAATATTTTGCAAATCTGTTGCACAGTTTTGAGGCCAAAATGAGTCAAAGTGCATTTTTCCCCTTTGCTTGGAAAATGTTAAAACTGTTCTCTGCAAACCATGTGAAATATTTCCAGTCACTTCAGCAATGAACAGCATTGACATGCATGTATTAGCAGAAAATAAGAATGACTAGAGTCAGAGAAAATTATGCAATTATTCATAGTAGTAATATTAATTTCACAATGTCATCGCTTTAGGGGCCTGTTGCAATAAATAACCTTGAGAGTTATCTTAGTGTGTGTGACAGAGGACGTATGTGCAGTTGAGATCAGATTGCACAATAACTTTTTCCCGATGTGCCCTATGAAACGTGGAACCTTGATCTCACTCACCAGTCACCCTTGCTGGGGTTGTTTTAAGAAAAATGACATTCAGGACCATTATTCAATGCCGGAGGAAGGAAGAAAAAAAAGTCTCAGCGTTCTGCTATGGCTAGTGTTACCCTCAGGCATTTCTGGCATGTTTCCGTTGTAAATTCATTTTACATGTGGCCAGGAAGTACAACATCTTGTTGCATCTTGAAAAAAAAAAACCTACCATATTTCTTCCCTGTTGCTCATTTCCAATCTACAGAAGCATCTGGTGGGAGCATGTCAGAAGATCTGTCACTAAATGTAAGAAGTTCAGCCCCCAGTGCACTTTAATGCCTGAGTCGCATTTGAAAGAACAAGGTTAAATCATATTTTACTCTTCTACTTTTTTAATGGTGACTTTTTTTTTTGTCTGTGTGTGGTTCTTGTTTTTGAGTAGGACAATGTTTTTCTACTAAACACTGTTTTCACCACTGTCACTTCTGAGCAATTTGTTTTTGAATGGAGATAAAAATTAACACTGTTGCTTTCCAGGAAAATCCTAGCACCGTAAGTTTCCACCAAAGTCTGGCCCACATATCCAAGTTTCGAGACACCCTTAGCAAAAATACCACACAGGGAAAAGTGATAAAAGGCCAGACACTCCAGTTTGCGTGAGTGCTACTGCAGGGCTTGAGATGATGGCTGGCCATGCTCTGGCATTTGCCAGAGGGGCACAGATTTGTTGGAGAGTATGAAGGCTCATCTTTAGTGTCATAAACGTGGCCTCTCTCCCACCTCTCGTTCCTTTCTATTTCTCCCTCTCTAGACCAAGCCAACATCTGCATCACCATTCCCACCATTCTCACAATGGCAACCCCAGAAAATGTCTGTTGATTGTTAGGAGGAATGTAAGGAGCCGTTTGCACAGCATAAAAATTGCTTTCATTGCTCCTACCAAGCCAAGGTCCAAGCACCAGAGTCTTGTGCACTTTCTACTGGCACAGTGCCTGTCCACTCCCTGCCCATACCAACCTGGAACTCTGTGGTGACAGCATCGGATCATTTCTGCCACGCTGTTCGCCCATGACCTGCCTGCTTCTGTCCCCATACCTTGCCTCCCGTGAGGGTTGCTGTCTCCTGGTTAATTTGGGAACTGAGATGTGAATAAGACAGGTTGCATTTCCCAGAGGTCAGGCTGGTTCCCCTGTCATAAGCCTCACGCTTGTAATAGAAGCAGGAAAATTTGACAAAACACATCTGATGTAATTAGTGTAACCTTTCTGCCAGGTGGTTAACAGCAGGGAAAAATGTTTGGATTTAATATACCCCTGGCCCCTCTTGATAAAGGACTAAATTCCAATCTCCACTTAGAAACCTGAGAAAACTAAACATACCCTCCCCAGGAGCTCTTAAAGAGATGGATTTCCACCACTCACTTGCATTCCCAGATCTTTATTAGACAAGAGGGAGCACAGTCATAAAGCCAGGCAAAGCCAGCAATGGCAATATATATCCAGATAATGAGCAAAAGAGCCCACTTTTTCAAATCTGTTGGCAGAGCTCCACCTCCCTTCCCCCTGGTTAGTGAAAAGGTGCCCCAAAGAGAGCCCCATGGCTCCAGCACCTCAGCCAGGGTCAGGATCAGGGAGCAATCCTACCCAAAGAGCCATGGAGGACCCCAGCTGCTGGTGCTATGGATAGAAGAGCTCTCAGCTGCCTGCACAACCACCTAAAGACCTGGTGAGAACACACACTGGTACAGCTCAGGGTGAATCAGGCCACAGAGTGGCACAGAGCTGCAAGGCAGGAGCTCAGGCAGCAGAGTGCCATCAACTCGCGTCCTCCAGTTGTCAACAAACTGGTGATGGAATGCCGTGTAGCCACACTTCTACCTCCTTGTGAAGCCTAGAGGCAGAGGCAGAGGAAGAAACACTCTTCCAGCCCTTTTTATGGCAGGTCATGAAAGCAATCCAGGTATGCAAAGGGCAGACCACTTTCCCATGCAACTGTGATGCTGCTTCCTCCAAGGCACTATCATAAAAGTCAGGTTTTCATTTCAGTGTGCCCTGAGCACGAGGGTCCTTAAGGCTTCTGGGCCTCAGATGGCTAGAAAGGAATCACTGTGTTCTCCAGAACTGTTTTATCTTAGCTGTGCTTTACTGGGAGGTTGCATCATGCCAGTTTGGAGGTGGGAACCTCTCCTCTCTGGTCTGTTGGGCTGTGTAAGCGGCCCTGCCCAGTACTGTAATTTCAAACTGTTTGGAGGCTGCTGCTTCATGCTAACTATGTTGTGCCCAGGGCTGTATTTACCACGAGAGGGATTTCTACATGGGTGCCATCATTTGCAACTGCTTATGAATGATTTGGGGCTGAAGTTGTAAATGCTGATCTTCAGTCTCAAACTCCTAGAGGATTTAACGTGTTTAGTCTGCTTTGGGAGACTGACAGCTTTTTAATTACAGAGTCTACTACTCTCCCTTTCCATTCTCTTTTACTGGGTCTGTTTGGAGTTTACTGTAATACCCATGGGCTGGCTACCAATTCAGTGAGGCCTAGGATGGATTCTTCACCACATTCAGCTAAAGCTTAGTTCAAAACTAAGCATTACTCTCAGAGCTGAAGCTGTGGAGTTAGAAATGACTGGGGAGGTGTATGCGGAAAGTGCTAAGAGTGAGGGATTTGGATGCTTTCCAGGTTTTGTGTATTTCAACCTTTTATCTGACTAATTTATACATTACACCCATTCTAAACCTAGAAACATAATCAGAAGACCTAAAATAATCCCTCTGATATTTTTATAATCCCTCTGAGATCCCCTTTAAACCTACCTTCCCTGGAAGAAAAAGAAGGTGCTTTCTCCTTTATGAAATCCCCCATTGAAACAATACATAGCTTTGAATGCAGAGCAAGAAACAGGAGTCAGGGGTAATAAAGGAAGAAACTTACATTGAGAAGATAGAGATAGTCCAAGCAGAAGCAAAGAGGCAACATGAATTGTCCTTGGGCATTTATCCAGGAAGATTCACTCGTCTCCGCCTCCATCACATGGGGAAGCTGTGTTGCCTGGTCAGTGTCCCTATGGAGCAGTGAAGAGCATTATTTGGTGTTTGGATGACATATCCAGCTGTCCTCTTGGCTAGCCAAACACATTGTGTGACATGGACACAGGTAAGAGAATCTGCCTGGACAGCCTCGGCGAGGAACAGAACACATTTTCCCACCCACATTCATGCATTTCATTTTAGTTCTCTTCTTTTCCCTCTTCTTTTTTCCATTCCTTCCCCTCCTCTCTTTTCCTTTGTTCCAGAAGGCACCCATCCAAGTGGCCCCACGAGCTGCCTGTGCCACAGAGCTGTGTTCCTGCAGAGCAGCCATCCTGTGGGGGAGCTTGGCAGCTTGGGAGCTGTGGTGACCTCTCTGCTGTGGGGTTTGCACAATGCCATGGGAGCTCCTGGAATGGATGGCAATGATGTACACAGGAGATATTCCTGGGGCCATTACACAATGCTGGAAGAGGCTGGATTGCAGCGGTCCTATTAATGTCTTTCATTCATCTCCAGTGAAGTCAACAGTTGAAAGCAATTTTAAGCACTTGGATCATACAGAATATATAAATACCTGTGTTCTGTCTAGCTGTAACAATTCAGTGATAAGTATGACTCCCTGGTGAACGAACAGGATATCACAGGCTTGTTTTGTCTTCCAAATGGGTCAGAGTTGAATCTTTTACTGGATTTCCACATTCATTTTCTCTTAACAGGTTAGATTTTCGCTTGGAGAAGGCATTGTTGTAGTTCTCAGACTCATGATTATGACAGAAACACCTCCAGATTTTCTGAAGATATTTAAAACAAATTTGTTATAACCTGCAATTTGGTACTACTTTCTCATGAACACCTTCATTTTTGTATATCAATATAGGTCAGGCTTATGTATTCCATATATATAGATCCAGTAACCTTGAATCAATATGTATCTCTTCATGACTACTTTAAGAAATACTAAATCCATTTACCTTTATAGGCAATAATGACCTTTCCTGTGGTATCCTTTTTTTGCCCCATTATCTGAAATAATGAAGTTACACCCTTTGCTTCAGATGTATGATTTTCAAAAACAGTATCGGCTTTGTTTGAGATGATAGAAAGTGTTTATAATATTTTTTAAAAAAGAGCCATTTAGCATTTCTTTAAAATGGTGCAGTTAGAGCATTTCTAAAAATTTCAACAGCCATTTGCAATTGCTGGAAGTTTCACCTGACAGCTGGTTGAAAATTGTGGAAAATACCGAAGTGAGCTCGGGAGTCAGATTGTTTTGGCTAGTGTGGGTATTTCTCTAGACTTTAAAAATAAGGCAGTGGGATAAAACAAATTCTGATCTTAGCATTAGACTTTCAGGCAGACTGTGATACGTGTGCTGTGCTTTCCAGGGTGTTTTGGTGCTTGTACTCCATGTGCAAGGTATATATCTATAGATACACACACGCTGCCCAGTTCTCTGCACTTGCATGCTCAGCTGAGCCGTTTTTGGGCTTCCAAGGACATGCATGCAAATACACATTCCTGTGCATGCACACAGAGATAAATCCAGCTGTGAACATGCACGTGCAATAAATGCAGAATTGTTGCTTGTATTGCACCTGCTGCCTTGCAATCAAAGACCTCAAAGTATTTTGAAGTCATTTAAATACCTTGTTTCCTCTTCACACGTTTCACTCATTTCTGTGCTTCTTTCTGTCCACACTAGATAGGCAACAACTAAGCTTCCCATCACTGTTGCAAAGTGGATATATTTAAGTTTCCTAGTGAAGTGTGCTGATTCCCCCAGGTCCTGAAAGGTTAGCAGTGCTAGGAGCAACACCCACATTGTTGCCCTAAACCATGTACTCACCATCAGAGCTGGTGATCTCTACAACATCTCTTTTTCGCCATACACTGCTTTTTCAGATTTTCATCTCCTGCTCATCATCCTGAAACAGAAGGAGAGACATTTGAAGCATCCTCAGCTCTGAAAATGGTTTGTTCAGAACTTCCCAGGATTCAGCCTAATTTTGTCAGAGGGAACACAAGTGTGGTGATTGTCAGCTGTGTGAATCCCAAGGGAGGACCACAAGATTCCTGTTGGACAGTTGATGAGCCAGGCACAAAGCTATCAGCATCCCAGGTCTGCTCTGAACATCACAGGAAGACTAATAAAGTTTTAAATTAAAAAGAGAAATTCCATCAAGGTTAATCTTTCAAAAGCCACAGTCCATCTGGGTGCCTTCTTCCTTGGTATTAATTACAAAGACCCTAATCCATAAGCAAAATATGAGCGAGATGTAAGCTTGCCACCGTTGTCTTTAATATTTTGCTTGCTAACAGGGCATCTAATCCACCATGAGCAGGAGTTCATCAAGCCTCAGGGGCTACCTAAAGCACACAATCCCTCTAAATGAGTAGCAATCTCCTCCATGGAATCTTCCATCTCATGAGCTAAGTGATGCTAAAGGCTCATTTGCTCTGGGATCTCCCAGGCAGTGGAGGGGGTGGCACCGTACCCAGCTCCAGGCACAGCAGAGAGCAGAGCTCTGGGATGACTGTGGGCAATGAGGCAGATTCCTGGCACTTTTACCTTTGTGGTAAAGAGCCCTTCTTCCTTGGCACATGAGTGCTCTGCCAAAATTTGTGAGCATGGACACTGGACTGAAAAGATCCCACCAGCGGTTTCAAGCAGTGAGATCAATAATAATTTCCACACTCAGCTCTTTTACATAACACTTCCCTCCCTGCTCCCTGTGGGATAAACAGTGGGACTCAAGGCTGACATTTTGCAGATGCTCGGAGAGCGAGCAGTTCCAGCAGTGGTGGCAGGAGGAGAAGGAGGCAGCATGGGGGAGAGGCACAGGCAACTGAAATTCATTACTTGGAGAGGTTGTGAGGGTCAGTGACAGTGGCGCTGAATGGATTTTTCCAGCCGTTTTGAGATGAGATTTGCACTCTGTAATCTGAATGCTTTTATCTATTTCTGAAAATAGACAGGAATTTTTTCCACAGGCTGCTCCAATCTGGCCATGGAGATGCAGGGAAGGATTACAGGGATAAATTCAGGTTTTGTTAAGCAAGCATAGCTTTTCCAAACCAAACATAGACAGCATTCTCACAGCACAAACATGTGTACAAGAGCTCTCTTGTCAGAAGGACGTGTCCCCTTGTGCAAGAGATGAAAGTGAGAGGTGCCGTGCACAGCCCTGGAGCCCTTAACTCCTGTTTTGTATTCTGCTTGCCTCTCCAAGCCAGCTGTGCAAGAGCCAGCGAGGTCTCTCCAAAGCTGCAGAGAATGATCTAGATTTGTTTCCCTGCTGAACCGACAAGTACTAGTTTACTCAGTGATTATTTTCTGTTTCACTCACATTTTGCTTCAGTTGAGTTTCCTCTCTTGCTTAGTCATGTCCTCTTCTGGCAGCAGTTTCTCTGAAAAGAGAGCTGATTCTAGAAATTAGCTAGGACAGAAACTGTCGAGTGGTGTATTACAGCACTTTCAGGAATGAGGAATTGATAAGAATCCAGCTTTATTTACTAACTTCTTCTATTCAGGATAGAAAATATGATTCTAGGGCTTGGTTTTAGTGTCACTAAAACGTTTTCAGCTACAATCTAAAGGACTTGCTTAGGTGTGGAAATACTGTTGTCTTGGGACAAAATAGCGTGGGAGAGCAGGACCTGCAGTTGCACAGCATCCATGGTGTTCACAAGCTTTTACCACTTTCCTGGTGTCCCTCAGTGCCACCAGCCCTGTCTCCAAGCAGCACAACTGCCCAGACTTGAGTCATACCATCACTGTCCTGCCCAACTCCTTCCAAGTGCCAGTAATTTTCTCTTACCTGCACTTTAGCACACCCACTTTAAATACAAAGCAGCTGCTACGAAGCGCAGATACGCCCTTTATGGGTGGGCAGAGCTGGGTACTGAGCTGTAACCCTGCTCTCTCAGGCTGCAGGCTGGAGACGTGCCATTGATAGTGGCCAAATGTTTGTGCAGTGGCAAGTGCTGGGCCAGCAGATCGGGAGCTTTCCTTACTGTCCTGCCAGGAGGTGGCTCTGCCTAGCCACGCCCAGGTGGCCCGTGGAGCTGCAAAGTAAACACTCAGGAGCAGTTACTCTTGGGAAAAGCGAGGGAAAGGAAAAGTTAATTCTATTAAGCACTGCAGTCATTGATGGTAGTAAAGCCTTTGAGGTGCAGGGGTATGGATCTGCATGGAAAACTCTACACATGGCCAGGGCCACAGCAGAGCGTGCAAGGGCTGCAAAGCCATGCCAAGAGCTGAGCTGCTGAAGCATCTTGACAGCTCTGAAAGATGATGATGGTGAGTGACCGTTCCTTGGAAGCCTCCTGGAGATTCAGAGCAGGGGAAAGGTCTCTCAGGAGGCAGCCAGATCCACTGAGCTTCAGCTATTTGACAGAGGTTTAGATCAGCCCTTCTCAATGCAATGTGACACGTCCATCAAAACAAAAAAACAAACAAGCTAGCAAGTGCAAAAACCCATTGGCATTCACCCATGCCCTTAACATTTACCAGCAGCCTCTCACCACCCTCCTGTCTGTGCATCCTGCCATTTGCCTGAGCTCAGAGCACAGTTTTATTTCAAGCCAACAGCAAGCACTGCCTGGGGTGGCCAGACACCTTCAGATGCAGCCATTCAGTGCCACAGAAGATGAGACATCAACCATTTCCCCTTGGCGAGCTGATACTGACCGCAAAATTAGTTGCATCCATAATTTGGAAATTGTTTCTATGATTTACCAAGCCAGTCAGACTACAGCTCTAAACATCGCCTTCTGGACAAATGAAAATACTAAAAACATACCCTAAGGAAGTGTTCTGAGGAATTTTCTTGTAGGGCAGGATGTTTGTGCAGATGGCAACTTAATTCCAAGGATTTAAGATGGTGCTTGGGCTCAGCAGACTCTCCACACTTGCTCCTAATGGTCCCACCAGGTGCAGTTCCCCACGTACCAGCCTTCCCACACTGGTGCTAGATGGGCTCTGTGCTGTCAGACCTTCAGCTGGCTCTTCTGCCTCTCTCCCTGCCTCCTCCAGTAAACAAATAATGGCAGACTCCTGTTCAGCCTTGTCTATTTTGGGATCTCTAGCAGTCCTACTGATAATCACTGTTATAAATGTTTACACTGATAGGAGACTGGCCCATATTGTACAGAGATAATAACAGTACAATTTGATATTCATGAGGTGCTGATGATCTCTAAATATAGAAACAGAGTAATTATTGCTGGCATTACAGGCTGGGTTTCAAAAAGCAGATAAATGGAGAAATGGATATGCTATTTATTGCAGCTTCAACAGTAACAACAGGAAAGCTGTCTCCCTTGATTAGGCAAGGGCCAGACTGCAGAAGGCAGAGCTCGTGGCACAGGGTGAAGGGATGTGATAGCTACCAGTGGAAGGGAAAAACACAGCTATAGAAAAGAAATCTGAAATGCACCTAAGGCCAAGCTCAAACCAATGAATGTAGCTATGCAAGACGGCAGTGGAACAGGTGGAGTGTACCAGGAAAACCCATTGTGTCTGGAAAAAAAACATCACAGGCTTTTTTACCAAAACCCCTTAAGGAAAGGCAAAGCCTTTGGCCACCACAATCAATACCTGTCTGCAGCTGGAGCAGGCTGCCAGGGTGCAGTGAGAGCATGCTGGACCGAGATCCCAACCATTTGCATCCACGGGCAGTGAGCTTTGGCCTCACTCCAGCTGCGTGAGCTGCAGGGGCACTCAAGGCTTGCACACAGGGCTGAGCAGGGGGAATGACAACCCTGCATGCTGGCCACTGAAACCAGTGCAAGCTCCTGCACCTGGGTCAGGGCAATGCCTGGTATCAGTCCAGGCTGGGGGACGAAGGGATTGAAGGCAGCCCTGTCAAGAAGGACTTGTGATTTCTGATGGATGAAAAATTGGACTTCAACCAGCAATGTGCAGTCACAGCCCTGAAAACCAGCTGCATCCTGGGCTGCATTCAAAGCAGCATGGCCAGCAGCTCAAGGGGGTGATTCTCCCTGTCTTCTCCACTCTGGTGAAACCCCACCTGGAGTGCTGCATCCAGCTCTGGGGCCCCAACGTAACAAGGACATGGCCCTGTTGGAGTCAGTCCAGAGGAGGCCACAAAGATGCTCAGAGGGTTGGAGCAACTCTGCTCTGAAGACAGGCTGAGAGGGGTTGTTCAGCCTGGAGAAGAGAAAAGCCAATGGAGACCTTATAGCAACTTCCAGTACCTAAAGAGGACTTACAAGAAAGATGGGGACGGGCTTTTTAGCAGGGCCTGTCTCAGCAGAATGTGGGGTAATGTTTTTAAATTAAAAGAGTGTCATTCGGTTTAGATATAAGGAAGAAGAATTTTACAGTGAGAGTGGTGAACCACGGTAACAGGTTGTCCAGAGGGGTGGTAAAGGCCCCATCCCTGAGAACATTCAAGCACAGGTTGGATGGAGCTCTGAGGAACCTCGCCTAGTTGAAGATGTTCCTGCTTATTGCAGTGACCTTTAAAGATCTCTTCCAACCCCAAATCTTCTGCGATTCTATGGATGTGTGCATTACATCATTTCCCTTTTCTGACTTCCTTTGCTTCATTTTAGGAAAATTTAAGTCTTACTGAAGACAATGAAAGTAACAGGCACTCAGTGTTTCTGATGAACAGGCTGCTGGTTGACTGCAGAGTCCTTCAATACAGGTGCAGGCATTTAGCATGCAACTCGGTATTGCTGAGGAATTTCCTGGCAGCATCTCTGCTCTGTCAAATGCTGTGTATGTTGGGGTGTGTGTTTGGGGCTGTGTCCTTCTCCCAGTCTCTAGAGGATGCCAGTTACCTAATGACTGGGCAGATCCCCATCTGTCTGGAAGCATGGCCTTTGCAGTTTCCACAGCAGTGGTACCCACAGAGCTGATCACTGTGCTGGCTGAACTGCCAGAGCCATCCAGGATCTGACACTGTTTTGTGCAGCCTTTCCCACCCACCCCTGTGAGGAACCTCACCCCTGGCTGGTGTTTCCACAACAGACAAAGCCAGGTTTGCTTCGACTTTGCCCTTTACCATCACTGTGCTGAACAAAGTGCTCACCAGTTTCTGTTGCTGTAGAGAAAAACACGTGGACTGTAGCCAGGCTGCTTCCCCAGAGAGATCAAAAGAAGTGAAACCCCAAAAAGAACAGGGCAGGAGCTGTGGGTTCACCTGGAGTTTGGTTGTTGGTATCACTCTTGACAACACTTTACTGAAGTGAGATGAGGAAGGGATAAAAGTTACCCACTGGTAGCAGACTTTGGTCTGAAAGTTCATTGCAAAGAGGATGTTTCTAAGACCAGCAATTCCTGAACCAGTCTCCTTATTAGGTGATTCTGCACTCTCAAGTTCTCCAAGGTTTAGGGAGCTCATGCATGCATGTGAATTTCACATGGATCACCCCAGCAGATGAAGAGCTGAAATTGTTCACAGGCTCTGCTGCTACTCTTCTGCCCTTCCTATACCTTCTCTATGCTTATTACTGTGCAAAAGGGGAGAGGAGAAAAGAAAAGAGAGAAGACGGAGAAAAAAAATCTAAAGAATCACAAGTAAGGAAAAAATTGAGGTAAAACTTCCTAGCATGTACGCAGTGTTTAATACATTCCTGTAGGTATACAAATATTGACTAAACCTTAAAATGTAATGCAGCTAACTGGAGTGGGTTATTCTGTGGTGGAGCAGAGGGAGCCAAAGTTCCCTAGACTTTTACAGCTCTTTGTCAGACAACACCTCAACGTTTTAATTGAAGTTTTACAGTTGGGGAAACCAAATTGCAGAGAAGTTACATCACTCAGCCAAGAACTGCAGCAGGTCGCTGGCTTTATTTCCATGGGAGCTCAGCCTAGTTCTGGGTCACCAGCACTCTCAGACAAGAAGGGTATTGGTTAAGCTGGACATGCGTGGGGTTTCAAACTGGTTGTTCCCAGCAGCAAGGGCTACCTGGCTTTGGGGAAACTCTCCTGTGCTGTGCTTGGCTGTGTGTCAGGATGGTGCAGAGATATGAGTGGCTGTGACCAAGCCAGTGTCACAGTGACTCCACAAATGGACCCTGAGCTCTCAGACGAGCTCCAGGCTTGTCTGCACCAAGTCAGCTCCCACACAGACAGATTCACTAGGCATTTTGCTTAAATAACTGGCAGGGGATGTTCTTGTTGTTGAACATGTGTTTCAGTTGGATAGAATCTGCTCAGCCTGTAGGGAATCTGTGCTATGGCAAAGACAGATCAGAACAGTATTTTTTAATTAATAATAATAATGAAAAAGACATTTCAAGCATAGTTTGTACTCTGCTTGGGGAGGAGCTCTCTGCCCCTGGGGAGTTTTCAGGATGCTGAGCCATGACAGCAGTTGCTGCTTCCCTTCTTGCTGCTCTTAAGCAATACATTGCTCTCCTAGGCAGGTGATGATGGAGGCAGAGCACCACCTTCTCTAACATAATCCAAAGTTCCATTCAGTCTGTGCAGGTTACAAAAGAACCCTCAAACTGGGCTGCTGCTTCAGAGCTGCAGGACAGAGCCATTTACCCTGTCATTTGCAGGTCCCCAAGGGCCTTGGAGGAGCTCCAGGGGTCCAGCACAAGGCAGAGAGAGCTGGGTGTGCTGGCAGGAGGATTGGATTAACTATGAGAGCAGTGCTGCTGGGAAATCTGTAGGCCCCACAAATCAAAGTGCTCAAGAATGCAGCGCTGAGGTCTGCTGCTGTAAGCTTTGTGAAGTAAAGACAAATCACTAGTCGCTAGGGACAACACTAAATTTTGTATAAGGGAAAAATGTGACATTCATTTGTAACTTCCAGGTTTTTCCAATTCCCATTTGGTCACAGTTCAAGGTTGTGCTTTCCGATTGCAGCTCTTTACTGTTGGGCTTTTTTTCCCCCCACAAACTATGAATTTTGTATTGATGAGGTCAATGATTGGAATTTTCTATTCAAGAAGCTTTTCTTCTCAGTCTCAGATGGCCACAGCCTGAGCAGCTATGCAAGTCTGAAGGTCACCAGCATCCTTTGGTGACAATCAGGGTTTCTTACTAAAATCATTTCCCTGTGCCTGAGACCTGGTCCACTCCTGCATTAATCTGGTTGTGTGAAACCAAGGGGCAAAATGGAAATAGAATAGGAGTGACACTATGATGACAAGTCCTAGGAGCTACTCTGGCAGCACTTTATTTGGTGCATGTTCTCTGCCGTAGTTGGTATTGGTTTTTTTGGTGTGGTGGTACCTTCTGGGGCTTGGAATAACTCACCAGTTTTTAAACAGCTCCTTTGAAGCACAGAGCAGAGAAGAGAGCCAAGAGCAGAGGGTCAGAGTGGAGGAAAGGTGGGAATCCCAGATCTACCCTTCTCACATGACTTGTCTTATGCACATTACAGAGAAGTATGTCAAAAATGTGTCTTCACAGGCTGCCACAGGTCAGTCTGCTGAGGGTGGGAACAATGAGAGTGGGACAGGGAGGGTGGGAAGTGGAAATAATTGTTGTTTTTAGCTCAGATCAACATGTCCAAATCAAACCTTCACAGCTATCTTTCCTCATAACTTTTTCCACTTCCACTACCTGCAACCGACCCTTTGGAATGAGCGGTGGAAACAGTCCTTGTGGGTCGTGAGAAAGGATCAGACCTCTAAACATGTTGTTATTCCTGTTTTCCAGCTCTTGGAACTCACAAAAACAGATGATTAAATAGAGCAGGTAGCAGTCAACTGCTCCAGCCATCCCAGCAGGTACAGGGAGTTCTCTGTGAGGAACAAAACTGCTGGAGTAGACATTTTCCCTATTGTATAGCCACTTGTTATGCTTTACAACCAAAGCAGTGCAGATGCTGCAAAGAGACATCACCTTACTAGAGCACCCTTTCCTGCATGTTCAGAGTTACTGCTGAATACCTTGTCTGCATTGCCCTGGAGCAAACAAACTGAGGAGCAAATCAGCACCTCTCATACTTTAACAAGACAGTCTGGGGTTTGTTTTACCGATGTAATTATACAGGAGATAAGAGAAAGGGCTTTGACTTTGTTCCAGGTTGCTTGTCATGAATAACAAAAAAGAAACATCAGTAAACACAAAACACACATACGCCCCTTATCTTGTGTGGACAATTTTGAATTTCTGATAGCCTTACACCTTAAAAGAAGAAAAAAAAGGTTTCTGCAGCCCTCAGAGCTATGGGATTTATTAGACACAGACACCAAAGTTCATTTGCTGCCTATGAACCATCACCCCCCTCAGTGAGCTGACTGGAATTTACTTCTCAAGCATTTAGAGCCATCATGGCAGAATTAGTTTCAAAGCTCAGAGGTATTTTCTGGGAAAGCACATGAAACAGGCCACACTCATTGGAAGCTGTGAGAATAACTTGCTGTGTCCTTGCCATTCCCTATGTGTGCTCCAGGAAGAGCTCTGTGCACATGCCTGGTCAGAACAGGGGAATAGGAGAAGGTGAATAGCAGAAAGGAGCCCACATGGCCTGCCCTAGGGCTCTCTCAGGTGGTTCCAGGAGCCAGGACATGGGAGAAAATTAGGTGAGAAGGGAAAAATGCAGCAGGGAATTATTACAGAAGGGGCTTTTTGCTGTCCCTGAATGGACAAGGCTTTTGGCCTGTGGGAGGAATGGGGCCCCTTTGCTAGCTTTCCCCACTGCTCCTCATGACTTCTTCAGCTGAGCATGCTCCTTGGTTTCTGCTGGGAGAAGAACTGCAGGAACTTATGAGGCCAGGCTGGGGAGAGGACTCACAGGTCTCTCTTGGAGTAACATTCCATGGAGGAGTCTGTCAGACACAGAGATGAGAATGTTTCAAAGCAAATCAATATGCAACATAGGAAGTGCAGAAGACCTCCAAAAGTTACACTCCATGACAGCCTTGGTCAGTGAGTCTGGAGCAGGACAGGGGCCAGCAGAGGCTACACTGCTGCCAGACAGGAGCAGAAGTCCAGGACAAGCACCTAGAACACCAATCTCACACTCTGGCAACAGCCCCCAGCCAACAACAGCAGGGAAAACAAGTTACACTAGTCCCCAAGAGACAGAGCCTGAAGGAAGGATTACAGACTTCCAAGCAAAAGCAGTACAGTCTGTCATGTCTTCAATCCCACATCACTGTGAGGACACTCAGTGCCCCAGCTCTGCTACCCACTGAGACACAAAACACCTCCTGGCCCGGCAGCTTTGGCTGTTGTCCAGCCGGATTGCTGGGGAAAATCAGCCTTTAGGAAATGCATGGCCATCCCACGAGGTGTGCCATTTTGCTTTGGAATGCTAGCACTGTTCTCAGAGAAGCCAAAGCCATCAGAGTCTTTGCTGTCTGCATGGGGTCACTGGTTTGCAGTGGTCCCTACTGCAGCAGCATCGGGGCTCCTGGGCCGGCTGGTCCAGGCGAGGTGACCCTGCTCAGACCCCCTGTACAGATGCCTTAATGCAGTCACTGCTTTGCACTGCCTGAGGAGAAATTCAAAGCCTGGCAGCCTTGGGAGATGAAAACCAGGGTCACTCAGTAGTCCTCAGACAACACTATAGATACAACACCTGGGTTAGGCACCTCTGGCAGCCCTGAGGACAGCGAGGAGCACATAAAGCTGCCTGCAAAACCAGCGGCGGTGCTGCTTGCATGCGTGTGCAATTGGGAATGGTCGTGCTATAAAGGGAGAGTTTAAATCAGCCAGACGTTTTTCCTTTGTTCTTTGGTTGTTTCTGCCATGACACGAAGCAAAGAGCAATGCTCTACAGATGGTCAACAATGAAGCTGTGTAACAAAAGAGAAAAGCGGTTGTCCTAAAATGTCTGACTGGGATCCATCATGATTAATCAAGGGCCAGAAATAAAAGTGACCCCCACTTCACTGGAAGGGGGAGCTGGGAGCCGATTCCTGAGCATGTCTAATATACCATATCAAAAGGCTACCTGAAAATCCCTCACTGGAGTCAGCTGAATTGTTCAGGGACCTCAGCCAACTCAAGTATCTTCTGCTTTATGAGCCTTGAGGACCCTAAGGCATGTGCACTCTTGCTATTCGCTGCAGTGCATTCAGACTGGCTCTCTGCTATCTATATTTATCACGATCCCCTCAGGAAGTGTTTTGGCAGGATTTTGTAATGAAAACCCTGCCCAGAGCACTCTTTGGCATGCAGCAAGCAGCCTTAAAATAGTGCAGTGACATACTGCAATAATTACTCATATTAACACTCTTCATTGTGCTGTGTGACGCTTTGTCCCCGTCGCCTGGCTCATCCCACCGCTTGGCGCATGGTGGGACGGCAGGAAGGAGCTGACCTTTCCTAAAAGGCAAAGTTCAGTGCCAGGCCCGGCCCCGAGCCCCCGAAAACCCGGCAGCCACGGCTGCGGTCCCATCCATCACGCCAGCAGAGAGCTGGCACCAACCCCGCCGCGTGCTTCCAGATCCAAAGTTCGCAGGTGTTCAGGCAGGATATTTTGGCTCCTCTCTAGCCCGTCAGTGTTGTTTGAGGAGAATGTTTTAGAAAAAAAAAAATAAGCATAAAAGTCCAACCACACAGGATAACTTTGAGCCCACACTAGAGGAGCAGGCTGCTTGCTTGCCAATGACATGCTGGCTTGCAGTCTAACCCGTACATTCAGGTTTTTCTCCCCTTTGGAGTAAGTCTTCATGAACTGTGCTAACAGCGTATCTCGTTTCACCTTAAATAGTACCAAAAAAAGTAGTTTTCAGTCAGAAGAGGGATGGGGAAGTGGGGACAGCTTTGCTTGCAGTTGATAGAACCCTCAAAGTTTCAGTATTCTTGAGAGAAAATTCTCTGTTTAAAAGAAAGAAAACAACAACTACTTTAATTGCTTGAATTGTGCATCTTGAGCCTCTGCAGTGTTTTTTCTGTTGATGACAAAACGAGCTTTTGAGAAACATTTTGTTACTCACGCCTATTTACCTAAACATGCTGGATTTCAAGAGCTCAATCTAAAACCCATCCAAGTCAGTATAAAGAGTCTCAAATACTTCAGTGGGCTTTGATTAAAACCTCACGTCATCTAGGACTGCTTAGTATTCCCCACAGTCGTGGTCCACGTGTTTCAAGATGACACTGTCCTGTAATTGCAGAGGCCATGATCTCAGAACAAATATTGATGTAACTGCTTAATTATGGCTTCACAAGGAGAGAGAACAGTGCAGTCCTTCCAATATACTCTGATTCAGAGAAAGTTATGGCACAAAGCCTCCCTTCGATCTTTATTTTCAGTGAGTGCTCTGTCACTGTGGGGGAAATTAGCACCTGATGCCATCATTTCATTTGCTGGGATACAAATCGGTGGGTGCATAAGGACACCCCAACTGCCCTCTTAGTGTGTGCCAGCCCTTTGTACTTCCATGGTGTTGTCTCAGAAGATCCAAGCCCCTCCTGAAGTTTAGCCATGCCTGCTTTAGGAGTTACATCCACGCTGATATTTGGCGCTTTATGTAGGCTCGATGAATTCAAAGACAGAGAGTTCCAGAGCATTCACAAACAACAAACTGTGACTGGAGGAACAACAGCAACTGGAATCAACACATAAGGCTATTTTTTTCATTAAGAAAACTCATTTAGGCCACATGAGCTAGTGAATGTGTTCACAACCACTTCTGTAACTATGATGCCATGGAAAAATGCTATTCCAAGAAAGCATCTGGCTAAATACAACAGACTCCTATTAAGTGAGCCTACACTTTTGTCAAACTGCAAGACATCTTTCAGAACATAACAAAGAACATTTTTTAAAGCTGCCTTTCTCTAGCTTGTCATCAAATATACCCTGAAAGAACAGTGAGGCAATGAACTCAGTATCTGACTTTGTAATGGGATAGGTATCTGCCAAACGTATCGTCACCAGCCAACAATGCACCAGTCATATAGATTTTTTTTTTCCATGCACCAGCCTTTATTAAAACTTTCTCAATTAATTCTGTGGTCTCCAGGACCTTCTGCCAAGGTCACCATTCATGGCTGAAAGGGCTGCTCACTGAGTAATGAACAGTAACTCCTCTGGAGACTTTCTTGTAAGCCATAATCAAACACAATCTTCTGTTAATTGGCTACACATACTTGGTGCATTAACAAGAGGAGCTTTAAATACATATATATATATATTTAATTTCTGTATAACCAAACACAACTGCAGAAAGAAAAGCGAAGATATTAGCACCATATGAGGATCCTGTTGATGACTTTTCTACCAAAGCCAGATCTGATTGCTGACGTGGGGGAAATGTTTTATTTGGAATAAAGCTTTTGTTTCAGAAGACCATGTCTCAAATGCAGTGCTGGATGGCTACTCCTGTTCTTGCATAAATTCTTGCCTGTGAGAAGAGGTCAATAATAGGCTCTTGACCTAATTACTGCTCTAGATCTAGCTGTCTGCTGAAAATTCACTCCTAGACTTCTGATTTTGAACCAGACTGGGTTGGTTAGTCACAAAGGCTTCTCCTTTGATGTGCAACTCTCTGGGGCACAGCCTGTCTCACCACACTCAAAAGACTAAGAGGTCTAAGGAAATGCTGTCAGGAGCAAGCAAGACCTCACCAAATCTAAGCAACCCACTCACATAGCATCAAATAACATTGTGTTATTTGAACTTGTGGAAATGCTGATATTTAAAATTGATCAGTTGCCATGGCAGTTATCAGAATGGCTCTCAGCCCTATCTCACCATGGCTGAACAGAAGTTGATTGCTGCTGCTGACCAGTCTGTCACTAAGCTAAGCCACAAGTGGCCTCCCCTCCCCAAAAACTTCCTCAGTTTGCCTTGCAATCCCAAGGAACTGATACCCTCTGCTGAAACACGGCACAGAGGAGGAGATAGCACCGATAGCTCCAGGTATTGGCAGATCTCAGCAGGAAACCAGGAGGCGTAAGGGGAGCATGTGTCCTGGTCTCTTAAATGAGAAAACCTGCACAAATCTGAGCCTTCTGCTGCTATCAGTCCTCTGCTCTTAAGGCCACTGATAAAAGAAGAGCATCTGGAGACAGTATATTTTGGTTTTCAGATGCCTCAGGTGAGGCTACAGGCCACCCTTCCTATACCAAGCAGACAAGACCAGGCATCTTTACATGTCTTACAACATTGCTTCTTATCTAGTGTGCAGCAGGGTAACCTCTAATCCCCAGGAGGGAAACCAGAGGGCGTGGTGATGGAGAACTAGCAGAGCCTACCGAAGACTTGTGCATTTCTCTCTTCACTTTTTCCCCTTGGAGACTTTTCCCTGGGAGTCCTTCAACTCCTGGGCTGCCCAGAGAGTAATTTCAATGGATACTACAGTTTTGAAAGAAGGTTGGATCAAGGTCCTTGAAGGAGAAGAATAAAAGCGATCCCTAGATCTTTTCTCCTTGCTTATGCATTATGGTCCTCCTGTAGGGTAAATTAACAGGTTTTTCTAGGTATGCCACAATCCATATTACATTATTTTTCCATTGCTAGTTTCAAATTATACTACTTCTCCCTCTAAGCCCATAAAGTTCTTTTTAAAAGCTCATAAAATTTCACCTGTGTACATTTATGGCTCTCAGGATATGAACTAAACTCAATTGATTTAGCTATATTTACCACTGCTGAACTTCACACTGTATTTTACCACATCACCTTTTCAGGAGGAATAAGTCACTTCCTCCTCCTTTCGTCTTCTAGTGCAGCCACTGAATCCAGAAGACTAATCCATTTTCCCCCCTTTTGTTTGTAAGCCACCAATACAATTCTGGCTTAAAATGTACATAAGTATGTCTACACTGACAGGTAGATTTAGCTCTGTACCTCTCTCCAAGGCCCTAAGTCCATGGTCATCCATACCACACATTCATGGAACAGTATGGGTTGGAAGGGACCTTTTAGGGATCATCGGCTCCAGCCCTCCTTCAATGAGCAGGGCCATCTTCAATTAGGTCAGGTTGCTCAGAGCCTTGTCCAACCTTGCCTTGAATGTTTCCAGGGATGGGGCATCATCCACCTCTCTGTGCAACCTCTTCCTTGTTTGCTCAAAGTACTTCCTTCCAGAAGGAAAACCAAGCACAGCTGATGGGACTGTTTCCCTACATTTCCCATGAGGCAGGTAATGCAGGTGTGGAAGGCCCCAGCTGTGGTACCTCCTCCAGGACCTTCCTCACTAACCTCTTCTCTGAGTATTCACACACGATAACCCCAAGCATACAACACATACCAGTATCACCATGTAATGAAAGCACCAGCCTGTCTGGCTACAGCACCCCCACAGATATTTTTTCAAGCTTTGTTAGGGGGTGTGGGAAAAGAAAGAAAAAATGAAACATGCAGAAGATTAATATGACGTGTCAAGGTCATAGCTTGTGGCCCAGGAGAGACCTAAGCCAAGAGCTTTGCAGCTCTTGGGACTCAGCCTCCAGCAGTACTGACACCAGCCACTGCAAACCCGTGTGGCCTGGGGACACCCTGTGGGGTGGCTGCCTCACGTACACCCCATGAGAGAGTTCAAGTCTCAAACCCTGCTCCAACAAGCACCCAAATCCACGACAGCACCTTGCAGACCTCAGCTCCAAATCACAGAATCTGCTGAACTGGGAGGGACTCACCAGGATCATCGAGTCCAGCCCCCGGCCCCACACAGCACCATCCTCAAAAGTCACACCATGTGCCCGAGAGCACTGTCCAAACATTTCTTGAACTCTGTCACATTTGGGGCTGTGACCACTGCCCTGGGAAGCCTGTTCCAGTGCCCAGCCTTCTGTGCTTCAGTGGTCCAGCAAACTTAGGGCAGGTCTCTCTTGGTCTTGTCAAGGCTGGACAAAGAGGCCAGCAGAAGAGCAACAGTAACCATGCATCTACTTAATTGACAGAAATTAACATCTGTCAAATAACGTGGTAGCCAGGCATAAACTCACAACTGGAGGCAAAGTTTATCTAAAAACATTTGGGTTGCCATGATTCCTTTTCCCATTTTAGACAAGACTGTGAAAACAGTTTTGATCTCTAGCCCTTTATTTCCTTTATGGCCGGAACATGAAATGAATCAACATTTCAGAACCTCCAAAATATTTTTATTTGCTCTCAGTATTTGCTTATAAAAATGATTGGAGTTTGTCAAAGGGAGCGGAAGAGCTGCATTATTTTTCACTGCTTGGGGAAGGAATGAATTTGCAAGGGGTACAACAGGAACTGGCTCCGACCTCTGCAACTTTGTGGTTCATTCTCTGTCTTGGTTTCATCGTAAATTGCTGCACAGGACTGGAAGGATGCTTAATTTCTCACAGACATGTGACTCTGAAGCAAGGGTTCAGCCCTGGGAGCCTCATGCCTTGGCAGTGGCCACCTCTGCACAGCCCTGACCTCCACAGAAGGAACATGACCCCTCTCCTACATGCACTTTGTAGGGTGCACAGCTGCCACAGGAGGAGGGCAGTGGCAGTGGCCATGCAGAGGCATCCTGCATGTTGGACAAGGGACCACCAGGCACTTGCTCCTGAGAGGGAGGCAGCAGGTCCTGGTTGCCACTGAAAGCAGAAGGCTGAATTACTTAAGTGTGTTGTACAGAATAAAGTCTGATGGAGGGGAAGAAAAAAATCTCACCAACATGGAATTTCTGCTTTTTCTTCTCCCAAGAGACGAAAAAGTCCCACACTTGTCCTGCCCAGAGAGATCTTAAACAAGGACTGGGCTAAAATCAAGACTCCAGGTATGAACATCCTTGAAGTTTAGGAAAGGACCTCTTCTCTTAAGATGGGCCATCTTAAAAACCTCTCTATAATGGCCAGACTAAAGTCCTGGACTCCAAGAAGAAATGAATTTAAGAATATTACATCCAGATGCAGATTTTAATTTAGAAGGTTTAGGCTGTGGGAAATTACTGACGTGACAGACCAGACCTTGAAACTCACTACTTTTCTTCAGCACCACATGCCCTGAGACACCTTGATATAGAGACTGACCCAGAAGCGACTCCCAGAGCTGGGTGGGTTTTCCTAGAAGAACTCCAGGCCCCACAGCCTATCTGTGTGCCACCAAAAGGCAACAGGGTGTTACCTGCAGTCCTTGCCGACAGACACGTGCGTTCTCTCGGAACACCAGGTCAGCTGGAGGGGAACCAAGCTCACTGTGGCTAAGTGGCTTTCTGCCTGGGCTGGCTCGTGCCCTCCCAGTTCAGGGCACAGACAGTGCAAATGCAGCTGCCTGCAAGACACTGTGTAGGCAGAGAAGGCAAGAGGCAGACCCAGAGTGCTGCAGCAGTGTTAGGCTGGTAGAAAGCACCTAACGATCCCTGGAAAGAGAGTTTCTTTGAAAAGTTAGAATCTTCACCCTGTTCTCCTTGTGATCCCAATATGTCCTTCTGTGCTGCTAGCTGTTTTCAGGCTGAACAAATAACCATGTACTCTCTGAAGCCTTGACAAGCAATGTTGCTTACATTAAAAAAGAAAAAACTTACAAATTTGTCTCTTTCTCCATTTTTAAAATGGCCCAAATTAAAAATAAATAAATTTTCTCCTTTTGCTGGAAACTTACTTGACACATTTAGGTTAATAAGTCCAATTGATAGATGACTTTTCATTCATGCTCCCATTTCCTAATCACATCCTTGTCTCACATCCACCCTGACTGAAGACTGATGAGAGCCTCTAATAGCCACCGCAGCCACTTTGCCCCTGCCCACACCGGGCACAGCACCGGGTGCTGCCGTCACTGGGGAGGAGGCTCTGTGTGCTCCCTCTGCAGGGCAGACACAGCTCAAAACCCACCTGAAAGCAATACCTGCTGAACATTTTCCCCCTAGCAATAACCTCGTGTTCTGAGAGTGGTGGAGGGAAGTCTACAGTGATGCTTTGCCAAGAACGGCAGGTTTGGAGCAGCACCTCCTGTGGAGCGTGGTCTCCATGGGATGGGGGAAGAGCACTCCAGACCCACTGCTGGCCTTGAGCTGGAAACCAGCCCCAAGGCTGGCTGCCTGTGAGGGTGCAGGGGCAGCCTGGGGGGAGGAGGAAAGTGTGCAGGTTGTCCTCGGTTGCTCTGCCTCGGTTAAGGAGCACCCGTGGGTGAAACGTGGGTGGTCACAGAGCCTTCGTGGCAGGAGTGCCAGAAAGCCATGACCTAACTTGCAGCCACTGCCTCGACGAGCAGCTCGAAGAGCAGCCAAATCTGTGCCTGGTAAATCCTCTCCCATCGCGGCTGCTGTGATGGATGATCTCTGTGAAGGCAGGGTGGGCTGCTGGTGCCTGGAAACTTCTGCAGGTGCTCTGCTTGCTCCATCACCCGTCCTGTGGGTGCCTGTTAGGGCAACACAGCTCCTTGCCTGCCCTGCCCGGTGCCCTGGGCACAATTTCACACATGGTTCCCATCTCATCAGACCCCTGTTACCCACGGGAAGAAGCTGGTATCGCTGGGAAAAATCTGGGTTTTGTGGGAACTGAGCTCTGCTTTGTTAGATGCCATCCAGCAGTGCAAAACATGAGTGAGAAAGTGCAGGGAGGTGCCACTGTTCCAGGGCAATGCCAGCTCTGAGCCATGATTCGGTCGCTGAAAGATGCAGGCAAAGATGCAAAGCTGGACTGAGCTGCTGGCTCTGGTCATGGGCTGAGAGGCACCAGCATCTCCCAGGACAAGGCAAGTGTGATCTGCTCTGGCCAAGGGGAACTGCACCTCCATGAGCTCTTTTCTCAAGCTGTATCTGCAGAAACACTCTCATGCAGCAGCTTAAGAGTCAGAGCTGCTGGACACCTATCTGAATCCTGCAGGGGTCTGATTCTTGCAGAATTTTTTCTTCTTGCAGTGCTCTTTGCATCAGAGGCAGAGGCTTTTCATTTCAAGCAACTCATTATTTAACCCACCTTGTTAAATCTTCTCTAGCATCAGAATGGGAGTTAGGGGATGCCCACTCCCAGAAGAAGTGCTGGTGGCTGTACTTCCCAACTACATTTGTTTCCTTTTATTCCATTTCCCCTTCCATGCTTCCTGCTCAGTCCCAAACAGGGAATTGGGACACCTGCCCAAGAGCACACTCTGAGAAAGGGGAGGTCCCTCTCTCAGAGGCAGGGCTGTCCTTCTGCAGACAAGCAATGTTGTGAAAAGTAAACATTTGTTTAACTTTCCCATAAAAGAGCTTGACAGAATAAAGCAGGGGCTTTTCTTCAGCCTTACTGACAGGGGCCTGCTTAGAGGAAAATTCAGTGTAGCCAAACTCAAATAGGCACATAAAATTTAAACCCAAATCTGGATTATATTTTTTCTGAACGGTTTCTATCTTTTCACTCAGCTGAACCAAGCTCACCTGCCTCAAAACTCAGTTTCCAACCAATGCCTTGAACCTCCATTAGGAGAGCAGCTCTCTGTGCAGGAGGAGACACAGTGCTGAGCACAAGCATGGGTGCAGACAGAGAATTCTGAAACATGGCTATGCTTCAGTTCCTCTCCTGTACCAAAACGTTTGGGCCTCTACCCCTTTCCATTTCAATTTTCCTACACCACTTCCCTTTCTCAAATGAGGACATCAAATACTCATGGGAGCCTCATTAAAGGCCTGTATACAAAAGTCTGGTGCTTGGGGTTGTCTCATTTTGGGTACCTACAGGGAGGTTTCAAAGGGGCCTAAGTTGCCCTGATGCTGAGCCCAATACAAACCAGGCCATCTAGTGTATTTGGGGCTGACATTATGAAAAACCTTAAGTTCCTAAAAAAAAAAAATAATCATTAGCACCCCCTGAAAACTGAGACAGGTTTTGTCACACATGAAAATAAGGTCCAGAATATCCAGTCTGTTTCCTCATGTGAAAACAGAGTAGAAAACAAAGATGCACCCAACAACTTTCTGCAAGCAAATGCTGATTTGTTTTTTAAGGGCATTTGCAGTGAAGAACAGTGTTAAACTCTTATGCCTCAGCCCTTCACAGAGAAAATATTTGCAAAAGTACCTGAATTGCTCATCTCAGTTCAGTTCCCATCTCCTTTTCCTTCGCAGTGAAGGGAAAAGTGAAGTTTTCCCCGTCAGACTGCTGAGACCCTGTGACAACGTGACAAACAGCAGAGCTGCAATGTGCTAAGACAGCTATTGCTGAGGAGCTGCAGATGGACCTTTGCCCTCTTTGGTTTGGACAGCATTTACAACACCTCCCAGTGAAACCAGTCTACTTGAATTGTCCTCCAGCAGGAACCCAGAGCACCACAGCTAACAGGCAGCATAGTGCTAAGTTAAACCAAGCAGAACAGAAGAAGCTCATGAAAATAAAGAAGTACAGGCACTTTCAGTGATGTAGCCACAAATCTCTCTATTGCATTTTTCCTGTATCACCTATGCTTGTAATTCCTAATTATCCTTATCTTTGCCATCTAAATGCAAATGCAACGAGGCACATCTTCCTTATTTTAGTCCATCCTTCACAAGTCTCTTCTTTTGTGCCAGAGCTGATGGCTGCAGGCTGGAGAAAGGGGCTGTGGGAGGGAACAATGGCCCACCTTGCTGCTTCCCACTTCTCCAAGGTCATCCCGCGCACCAGTGGAGCAGCACCACGCTGCTGCTGTCCTGCTGCTCACATTTGAGAGTTGTTGCCATGGCACCAGGGGACAAATCACTTCTTGACTGTGCCCTGCAAATCTCTCCCAGCAGAGCTGGGGCCTGGACCTGCAACCTTGGCTATTTTTAGCCACGTGCTGTATAATGCAGAAGTTGATGACCATCTGCACATCTCCATTAGTCAGCTGTTTCCAGGTGCTCGGTGAAAGGAACAGAGACAGGGGGGAGGCTGGGATCAAACGCTGAGCAAGGGCAGCTGCTTGCCGTGCCTTTTGGTGGAGCACTCTGTCTCAGTTTCACTTGAAATCCATCACAATGGAACTTGATGGAAAGGGGCCTTTGTTTCCCGAATGCGGGAGGGACACAGACCCATCACCCTCCTTCCCTGAGGTGCCCACACTGCCCAAGACACCCAGGCACCTTGTCAGGGTGATGGCTTCTCCCTTGCCATCTCCCATCCCATGACCTGCTCCCCAAGCCCACCTGGTGCTTGCACCCCTGCCAGGGGTGGAGCAGGGCAGAAGGTCCTGAGGTAACATTCCAAGGGCACTCCAGATGCCATCAGAATGGTGGCACATGTAGGTTTTTAGAGGAAGAATCGAAATGTGCAGGAGTTTTCCAGGTGAGGAGTGCTGTGTGATGAAGGCCAGGCTGCACAGGAGGGGTCAGACACCTCCTGCCCTGCAGCCCAGCCCCACCTGACGGGTAGATTGCCAGCCTGTTAAAGCTTATTGAAGTATTTCAGAATAGCAGGTTCTTTTTTTCACATAACAGAATTAAAACAACATTACAGACTCACAGCTATGCAAGGATACACTTGGGTTTTCTTTAGGCTTATTGAGAGCTAAGGGCAAATCTCTCAAATCCTGGATGCTCCTGTTCAAACACGATGAGCTGTGTGGGCAGCCCACCAGGCAACCTGCATCCTAAATTCACTGGTTTAACCCAACTCAAGAACAGATTTTTCAGCAGCAGAGCCAGGGTCTGGACTGGCAAACCCATGAGACTTGGGAGTGCTGTGATTGAGAGGTGCACTGCAATGCATCAGGAAACCATTGACCAAACGCCAGCTCCAGGCTCAGATGTGCCCAGAGCAGAGGGACTGAGGTCTCAGGTCTGACGTTCTTGCACAGATTTTTGTCCCCATCACCCTGAAAAAGTGATCACGCTGACTTTATATCCCATAAAGCAACTATCAGAGAGAAAAGCCTGAGACTGGAGCTGCTGAGGCAGCCTGATTCCCTCCAGTGCCTCCCAGCTATTGCCCAGCCGAAATACAGCAAAGTGGCACTTGGGCAGCCCAGAGACCGATGTGCTGTTCCTGCTCATCCTGTTCCTGCCCTGCTGAGGATGGCCAGCTTGCACAAAAGGCAAAGCAGCAGCTGTGCACAGTGCTTGCAAAATTCAGTATTGCTGTCCAGGTCGTTGTGAAGGGCCTGACACTGAGACAGGTTTGAGAGGAACCCTCACATGTGAGGAGTTGCACCATCTCTGGTGTGCAGGGGTGTAATCCTGCAGAAACCCAGGGAGCTGGGCTGATTCACACCAGCTGCAGAGCTGGGGACTGAGAAGCAGTGCTGCCTCGCTCCATGTTTTTCTTATTTTGTATCATGTCAGGGGGCAAATCAAGGCCATGTGAGGCTCTGCACTAAATCACCCACTGTGATTTAGGAAATGTGTACAAACGCAGGCGTGTGCAACCACATGAGGCACCAGCACCCCCTCTGAATGGAACCAAATAAACACACCACCAAACCTGAAATGAGCTGTCACAGATCAACCTGCTGCTAAAATGAGCAAGGATTTCTATCCTGGTACCCAGACCTTCATGCCACCTGCAATGTGCTGTGGTCTGGGTTGTTCTTTTTCCAGCCTAATGAGTGCTGTGCTTCCTCCCTGTGCTCAGACCAAACTAGATGTGACAGGATTAAACTGCTGAGCAGGGTGACGGCCGTGCTGGGAGGTGGGAAGAAAGGGTGGCTCAGTTTGAGCTAGGCAGGAATATCCTGGTTAGCACAGAAAGCAGGAGCTGTAGATCCAGGCTGCGGTCAACAAGAACATTTTCCCATCAGACCTTACCAACAGCACTGGTGGACTTCTGGATGCTGCAGAAGGATCACATCCAGAGCAATAACACCCACCAGTGGGCTTCCCATCTGTGGCAGCTTCCCAGCATGTGACAGGGTCACAATGCATCCTTTCCCCAGCCCTGATGACCCACAGCTGGATCAGTGACATGGGGAGCAGCAGCACCATGGCCTGAGGTCTCCCTACACGCTGTTATCCCAGCCTGGCATTCAACAAGAACAGCCTCAGCCATCTTTCCTGTTTTCCTGCTCAGAAGGGGAGCTGGAGAGGGGAAGCCTGATAGCAAAGAATGATCTGGGAGTTAGATTCAGGAAGTTGGAAAAAATTGGACAACAGCCTTCACCCTCACATGCTGGAATTGTTTGTTTATCTTCTTGCTTCCTCTATAAAACAACTCATCCCAGCTGGGTCGTAAGGAAAGGAACAATAGCCATATATTTTTAGGATCTATCTGTGAATAAGTGATGACCAGTTTCTCCATTTTGTCACCCAGACCATTTTGTTTCAGCAAAAGACCCTGCAAAGCAGTGCCAAACATGAGTGTGCAGGGAAGGGGCAGTCATGGCAGCCGGGGATTCCCCCCTGGCCCCAGCATCTGACAGCCCCAGCCCTGCCTGGTGGCATCATTCTTGTGCCACCTCCAAGAAGTGAGGCAGCACAGGGACCCCTGAGTGAGTTATAGCCATTACCCATGACCTGCCAAAGGCTTTGGACACAGGGGTGTCTAAGACCTGCCTGTGACAAAAAAAAAAAAGGGGGTTGTTTTTCATTTTCTCTCCATTATTGCAGCATCCTTGACCACACGACAGAGATGCTCCCACCCTAGAGTGCCCCAGCCCACGAGAGGCAAGGGATTGGTNTGGCATTCAACAAGAACAGCCTCAGCCATCTTTCCTGTTTTCCTGCTCAGAAGGGGAGCTGGAGAGGGGAAGCCTGATAGCAAAGAATGATCTGGGAGTTAGATTCAGGAAGTTGGAAAAAATTGGACAACAGCCTTCACCCTCGCATGCTGGAATTGTTTGTTTATCTTCTTGCTTCCTCTATAAAACAACTCATCCCAGCTGGGTCGTAAGGAAAGGAACAATAGCCATATATTTTTAGGATCTATCTGTGAATAAGTGATGACCAGTTTCTCCATTTTGTCACCCAGACCATTTTGTTTCAGCAAAAGACCCTGCAAAGCAGTGCCAAACATGAGTGTGCAGGGAAGGGGCAGTCATGGCAGCCGGGGATTCCCCCCTGGCCCCCGCATCTGACAGCCCCAGCCCTGCCTGGTGGCATCATTCTTGTGCCACCTCCAAGAAGTGAGGCAGCACAGGGACCCCTGAGTGAGTTATAGCCATTACCCATGACCTGCCAAAGGCTTTGGACACAGGGGTGTCTAAGACCTGCCTGTGACAAAAAAAAAAAAGGTGGTTTTTTTTCATTTTCTCTCCATTATTGCAGCATCCTTGACCACACGACAGAGATGCTCCCACCCTAGAGTGCCACAGCCCACGAGAGGCAAGTGCTTGGTGCCACCAGCAAGTGCCTGCTCATTAAGATACCCAAGTTAACAATGCAAATCCACAGCCTAAATATGGTGTGTGACAGAAAGTCCCAGTCCAAATTCAGCAACACGGCACCTCGGGGGACTGTCAGAGGCAGGAGCAGCCCAGCCACAAAGGTGTGGGAGAGGAAATGCAGCAGCTTCTGGCCCTGTGGCTCCCCTGGGGCCCAGGGCTTGCATGCACCACCAGGTAACCTCAGCACTGCCACAAAGTCTCTGGCAAGACACAAAGAAAGCAAAGATGTCACAAAAGCCAGACCTCCTGCTTCTCCTCCATCACTTCAACCACTGGCAACATCAGGGAAGAAATTAGGGGTGGGTTCCAAAAGCCCTTGGTGAGTCAGGAGCACAAGTTCTGCTGCCTGTGAAACATTAAATAGTGGATGGGACTAATTTCTCCTTAAGAAAGATAGGAAAAAGGTTGGTAGGTCAGATTTTTCTCTACCTAATCTGTTCCAGTAAGTCTCCTCTGAAGCAGTATCTCCCAGTAAAGTGCAGAGATAGCCCGCAAAGCTCCTGTTTGGCAGCAGTTTCTTTTCCCGTGCTCCTGGATGAGGTAGGGTAGGTGCAGAGGGGTGAAGAGATTTGTTTCCACTTGCATGGAGTATCACAGGAAATTCTGCCTGCTGGCCCTTAATCATAACTCTCTCAGCAATCATGCAGGCTCCTCATATGGCTTTCTCCTTAGCTCTAGGGACTCTCCATCCTGTGGTTTTCCCAAGTCTGTCTCACACTCCCTGCTACTTCCTGACGAGGCCTTTAATAAAGGTGTTTTATCTTTTCCATGCTTCAGGGCAGGTCTCAGGTGCTCATCTTGCCCCAGCCCTCTCCCACTTTTCACAGCACTGATTCATAGGAAACACAGGCACAGCCCGGATTTCACATGAATCATTCCCTTTTCAGCTCGTGTTCCCAACGATAATATTTTTGTGGAGTAGTTTTATTCTGTTAGCTCACAAAAAACTCCATTACTCAAGCCTTTCCCAGATTATCCAGTGGGTTTCTCTAAGGAAGTTTTTTCCACAGTGCTGCCTTATAATAAATCCCTTTCCTCTCTAAAATGCAGGGGTGGAAGGATGCAGAGGAAATGAGTCTACCAGCAAATGGATGGACTTGTGCAGCTGTTTCCCAACAATTTCCACTCAGGAATTAGTATTTCTGAGGACATGCATGGATAAGAGAGAAAATAAAGCTTATAAAAATGTGTTTCTTTCTCCTTATACGTATATGGGTGCAGCACAGGGAAGAGCACTCATCTTCATGGTCCTATATAGATATATACATACAGATGGGATCTGCCACAGCCCTGCCCAGCCTCCCTGCTGCTCCCAGGCTCTCCTGTTCCAGTGTGTGCACAGCCAGAATTACACAGATTATCTTCCCCCACAGGTTTCTCTCATAGCCCCCAAGTCAGGTGTGAGGGAAACCGAGGAGAATCCCTCCCATCAGCTTGTACCTCCCAAAATAGGGGCACCCTGCTGCAGCTGTGCAAGGAGCTGGGGGAAAGGGCAGTCACCCTCCACAACTTAAACAAAATGCCAAACAAACAAATAAAAAAAATACACAAAATCAAAGCCAACACCCCCCACATGCTCAGAAATATTTACTACTCTTAAATTTTCCATTCTGGACCTTGGCCAGGAAGTAAATTTCTTGTTTTGGAAAAACTGAACACATTTCTGCAAGTGTAGGGGAAGTGTTACACTTTCCCCATTTCCAAAGTGCCAATTGTGAAAGAGCCGCTCTTACATATCTCTAAACTGATTGTGAGTTTAACAGAAAATAAAGAAAGAAATAGCAAAAGTGAGAGATACTGCTATGTGTACACTTCAGTGCCTGCTGAAGTTATGGAGGAGATTATTCTGGGAGCTACTGAAAAACACCTGAAGGACAAGGCAGTCATCGATCACAGCCAGCACGGCTTCGGGAGGGAAGGCCTCGGCCCTGTGCTCTTCAACAGCTTCATAAATGACTTGGATGAAGGACTGGAAGGGATACTGGGCAAGTTCACAGATGGTACAAAACTGGGAGGAGCTGTTGACTGCTTTGAAGGCAGGAGAGACCTCGACAAATCAGAGAGCTGGGCAATCACCAACCCTATGAAGTTTAACATGGGAAAAGTGCTGGATTCTGCACCTGGGATGGGGCAGCCTGGAATGGATGGACAGCCTGGGGAATGAGAGGCTGGAAAGCAGCACCGTGGAAAGGGACCTGGAAGTCCTGGTCGATGGCAAGTTGAACATGAGTCAGCAGTGCCCTGGCAGCCAGGAGGGCCATCCCTGTCCTGGGGCATCAGGCACAGCATCACCAGCTGGGCTAGGGAGGGGATTGTCCCGCTCTGCTCTGCCCTGGGGTGGCCTCACCTCGAGTGCTGGGGGCAGTTTTGGGTGCCACAGTGTAAGAAAGATATTAAACTACTGGAGAGTGTCCAAAGGAGGGCAACGAGGATGATGAAGGGCCGTGAGGGGAAGCTGTGTGAGGAGCAGCTGAGGTCACTTGGTCTGTCCAGCAAGAGGGGACTGAGGGGAGACCTCACTGCAGTTACAACTTCCTCGTGAGGGGCAGAGGAGGGGCAGGCACTGATCTCTGCTCTGTGGTGACTGTGACAGGGCCTGAGGGAATGGCCTGAAGCTGTGCCAGGGAGGTTTAGGTTGGATATCAGGAAAAGGTTCTTCACCCAGAGGGTGGCTGGGCACTGGAACAGGCTCCCCAGGGCAGTGGTCACAGCACCAAGCCTGACAGAGTTCAAGGAGCGTTTGGAAAACGCTCTCAGGCACATGGTGTGACTCTTGGGGGATGTCCTGTGCAGGGCCAGGAGCTGGGCTCAATGATCCTTGTGTGTCCCTTCCAACTCAGCATGTTCTGTGATGTCAGGAGTGAGTTCTTAATGCCTGTTTTGGTACAACATCTTTTCATGGCCTTTAAAGAGCAGCTCTGGAGAGTGGTGGGCACTGCTGCCATGGCCACAGTGCAGTGAACCGATGTTCCTCCCTGCCTTTAACATGTCTGGAAGGGGCACTGAATTTACCTAGACAGTAGACACCTGCAGCTTTGGTGTTCAAGTTCCCCGGATCATAGGCAGCCCAGATGTGTGGCCAGGCTGCGCTTGGGAGACCAGACCCAGCAAGGGATCTGTTTTGCAGAGCCAAGTCTGCTCCTCTCCAGCAGCACTGAAGGGGAAGGTGCTCAGAGGCTGTTGAACCAGAACATGTAAAACACAGCAGAGCCTTTGGGGAGCATGAAGGGCAAAAGGAAAAAGAGAAAGAAACCACCAAACCCTAAAAAATAACTTCCCTCCCTCACACAGAAGTCGAGACTGCTGAATACCAGATTTTCAGCATTTCTGTGTTGTTGTGCTAGGTACTGCCTTGTCATTTGTAGCAATCAGCGTCTCTAAGGAGAAACATCTCTGCCATAAGCAGGTAGCAGAGAGCCTGTGCCCACCTGCCAGAGGGCCACTCCAACTTTGTGAATCCCTTCCAACTCCACGTCAAACTGAACACATTTCCTGAATCCCTGCAGAAATGAGGGGCTCTGAGCAATTTGCACGTGCCTCCCCGTTCCCACAACGGCATCCCCCAGACCCACAGCTCCTCCAGTCGAAGTCACTCCCTCTCAGAGCTGGGCAATCCCCTTGCAGAGCCCTGGGATGAGTAAGGATTTTGCCAGAGGATGAAGCAAAGCCCACTGTGTCCCACCTGCTTTCCCCCCTGCAGGATGCCCCTGTGCTGAGAGTGCCTCACCCCCTCTGCCAAGCCTCCTGAGCCACCAGCACTGAGGAGAGCCCAAGTAAAAGGTACCCCATAAAACATCCTCTCCTGCTCTGCTAGCCCAGCCCCTTCTATGGGAACTTTTGCCTTAGGAAAGCTCCCTCCATGTTTTCAGTTGAGACTTGCTGGTGCCTCTTTTATACCCTTTTTTGTTTTTTTTCTTTCCCTCCCCCTTTCCAAATATTTGTTTTTATGAGCTTCTTGTTGAGATCATAAAATACTGGTTTGGGGAACTATAAATTCACAAGGAGGTATTTTTTGGAGAGAGCTTTTTTTTTCCTTACAATTAAAATGATAATAATAATAATTTAAAAAAAAAATCCCCATTCCTCCCTCTCTTGTAAACACCCTCCTGTTTTGCAGCACAGTGTGTAGGTAAGGATCTCGCCCTTACATATCATCTTGCCTCTTAGATTTAGCCAGAGCAGGGTTTTGCTGCCTGGGAGCCACAGATAAAAGTGAGCTGCAGCCAGCCCTGATGTCAGGTCTTGGGCCCTAGGAAGGCAATTTCTTTTGGAGTTTTGCAGAGATAGCAGTTACCTGTTCCTGCTGTGTCCAGCTTCTTCCACAACCGTGTTAGGAAGCACAGTGCAGTCAGCCAGAGCTGAGGATGCAGGATCATCACCTTTTCATCAGGAAGCCAAAAACACTTCATGGAGAGATCACCACCAGGCCGTTGGAGGATGCTGAAAAGCCCAGCTCTTTTCCCCCCTCACACATGGTGATAATGTCATGTGTCTCCCCCAGAGACTCAGCTGTGATTTAACCCAATGCTACAACTACCCCACATCCATCACAGGACAGCCTGGGGTGCCCTGCACCTTTCAAGAGCATCCCTGGTTTTGCAGGTGGGGAAACTGAGGCTGGGAGACCTGTTCTGCTCCCCTCACTGCCCTGCTCCAGGCTCAGTCTGCCACTCACTCCCTGGTGGGTTTGTGCCAACTGAGTCATGTCCTGCCCGTGGCAAGGGAAGAGCTGAGGGGGGCACAACTGACTGGCCAAATAAGGAACACTCTGCTGGGATTTGGGGCACTTTTAGCTAAATCTTGCAGCCTTTATTCAATCAGGCCTTCAGCTGAGAGGCATTCCCACCGTGCAGCCTTAATTGGCTTATTTAACATCAGCCAGGCCAGCTGAGTCAGCAAGGAGCACAGGGGGCTTTCCCCCATCTCTATTAAGGGAGTGAGTCCCATCCACTCCTGGGGCTCTGCAAACCTTGGCTTGGCTCCAAATTAACCCCAAACTCCACCGATGGCACGGGAACTGTGGCTGCTTCAGGCTTCGGCTCACACAGGAGAGCAGGGCAAGGAGTGCCTGGCTTCCAGCCCTCTAACCTTGGATATCTTCCTGGCCTCTCCCTGTCAACTGGTTAAAGAAGGGATTTGCAAGAAGGGATTTGCACTGAGAGCAAGAGTTCTGCAAGGCAGATCCCCTGGTCCCCCATTATCGCTGCTTCTTTTAAAAGCAACAATTGTGCACAGGGAGGAGGAGGAGGAGGAGGAGGAGGTCACATGAAGGATGCCTGAAATTCTTTCCAAACCACAGCCATTTCTGACCCATCAGAAATTTCCCCACTTACTCTGGCCTGTGAACTCTGGGAAATGCAATTAAAAGAGAAAAAGCAGAGGCCTAAAACCTCTGGTTCAGGCGGGCTCTCTGACATTCATTAATGAGGCCAGCCTTACACGATGCTGATTCAATAGGAGCGACTGTCTGCTTCCAGCCCCGGTTCATCAAAAGTTCATCACTTCTCCCTTCCAACAGAAACCCGCCTGAAATTTGTCCTGCCTTCACAGAAGTTAGGGGAGCGCCTCTTTTAATGGTTTAATGTGACTGAAATTGCCATTTTCTGGATTGACAATGGACATGAGCAGCCCTTTATGTATTTGTACTTATATAAATCCACTATAACTCCCCCCTTGTAGCATCTCCTCTCTATATCTGGATGCACCACCCAAAGCCTGGCCAGGTGACAGCACACCCAGCAGGAGCCAGCTTTTCAGGGAGGGCACAGGACAAGCTGCCAGTGTCACCAGAGCCGGGCCAGCAGCTTCTGGGCACGTTGTCCGTCTGTCCTCCGCCCACGTGCCAGCAAGCAGATCCTGACACCGCCTCTCTGATTTGTTATTTGATATTTGGTTCCTACCCCGGACTCACACAGCTGCAGACGCATGGCCACTTCTGAAAGGGTTGGTTTTAACTGTGGAGCTCATTTCCAGCAGTAGCAGTGGTGGAAAGCAGTGGCAAAAGGAGATGGGGAGGGATGAATGGCTCCAGCGTGTTTGGGGGTAGCCCTAGGCTGATGATGGGTCTGGGCAAGAGGAGGTAGAGGAGGATGAACGGCTTTGGCGTGTTTGGAGGTAATCTCAAAATAATAGTTAAAATATTATAAAATTAAACTAAGCCCTTGGGCTCAAACAGAGTGGCTACACTCTTGGGAATAGGTGAGTTTTATTGAGAGCAGTCCACCCATTCCAGGTGGACCTAGACAGCTTCTTTCCCCAGTAAATCTGCCCTCTACTTGCTGGCTCCCCGTGACATCCCAGGCCTGTCTGTGGCAGGAGAGGCTCCCACTGCTGCCGCAGGTCACACTGTACAAAGCTCACCACTTGATCCCCGAGGTAACATTACCCTCCTCTGTTTAATACCATTAAGCAAAACTACCTGCGTGGGGCCACCTGTGCAACCAGAGAACTTCCCATGGCCCCGTGCCAGGGTGTCTCCTTCCAGCCCCGACCCACTGCCGGGGTGGGAGGGGGACAGTCTCGGGAATGATCCAGGCCTGTGGGTTGCTGCAGCTGCTGGTGAAGTGAGAGGAGCCTGCAAAGGGCATCGATGATGCGGGGGGTTGTGCACCTCTCCCCAAATCCATGGAATGACCTCCTGGCCTGCCCAGCACTGTGAGGATGGGCGGGATGACTCTTCCAGAGCAGTCAGTCGGACTTGGTTTTTGTGGGCAGAGTCCACACGGGAGAGCCAGGTGATTCCTCCCCACGTGCCAGCGCTCAGGAGAGCGCCTGGCCGGCTGCGCCTCTGTGCTCCTCTGCACGGGGAGCTGCCTCTCACCACGGCCTGGGCAGCTCCTCCCTGAGCAGCCTGAAATGTATCCCTTCAGACCAGAGGCATTTTACTGCTTTCAGTGGGGAATAATAGAGATGAGAAAGCAGAGGATGGCTGGGATGAGGGCCCGTGCCCGAGCCCTGGTACTTGGTTTCCACAACACAGAAATGCCGAAGCCTGACAATTATAATCAACAGCAAGACTGCTTCCTTCAAGATCTGGTCCAGTGCAAGGCTAAAATCTTGTGGGAAGAATTTATTTTTAACTCTCTCACCATACCAAAATTACAGAACTTTTAAAAACCACCCGCCACCCCCCCTCCAAAAAAAAAGAGTTGAACATTTCCATACTTTTCTGTATTTCAAAGCACAGAATTAAAACTGTTATGGATTTGAAAAATGGAAACTCACTCAACTTGGAGCCCACTGGCTGGTTTCTACCCCAAGTTCTCAGAGCAGTTTTTAAACGTGATTGAGCAACAACCTCTGTTTTGCAGATGGGGAAACAAATCATCTTTTGGGTAAGCATTTAAAAGCAAGTCAAGCAAAGGCAGTAGCAACATTGGAAAAGCCATCCATGTCTCCTGACTTCTCCACAGATTCGCCACCCGAGGGGACTAAACAAGCAAAATAGATCTCAAACCAATCATGAGATTTCATGAGAGAATGCAGAAAACTCAGGTGAGACATCAATATTAAAAATGCTGAATTGTACCCACCACAATGTGTAGTTAAAGCGATTAATTCCTTCCATGGAGAGAAAAAAATGGTTTTGAAGTCTGTGGCTTTGCAGGCAGATTCCTCCCCATGAGAAAAGGTGGGATGAAGGGCTTTTGCCCTGCCTGGTAGGATGGTCTGGGGAGCAGGAGATGCCAACAGTGCTATGCAGGGTTGAGTGGAGGAGGCTGAGTGGGCTAAAACACTGTGTCAAGAGTAGGGCTGAAGTTGGGGGACTTTTGTTCTTAATTTGCCTGGGTTTTATGGAAAAGTGTTGTGTTCAGATTCCAGTTGCAGCTTTTTTGCTGCAAGAAATTATTTTGACTCCCAGCCAAACCGAGATCACATCACCTGAGGGGATGAGGAGCTGTAAAAACAGAGGGGGAAAGCTCATGGTGGCTATTTGGGACAGACATCCATCCATAACCAGGGTTTTCAAACTCAGCTTGTGTCTTCCTCACCTCACAGCATTTCTCTGTGTAACTCAGGTGTCTTTAAAAAGGGTCCCCTGAATTGCAAGGAATGCTAATGTATACTTAAAAGTGATTTCTCACAAGCCACTGGAGAGCTGTTGGGGCAGCACGAGCTGGAAGGAAGGCTAAAGGCTCCTGGCTATCATCTCCAGGAGCTCAGGTTTTGGTTATTCAAGTCCCTTGCATGGAAAGTGACTTTCCAGAAGTATTTCACTCTTTAAATGTTTGGCATTGGCTGACTGTCCAGCCCCATAATTCAGGCAGGGGTAGGGTACCATGGCTTCACAGGAAACATCCCTCAACACACACATCCCACAAGTTTGTAGTTGGTAAGTAGTTGGGAAGTCTGCGAAAAAACAGAGAGCGAGCCCAAACAATTCTACAGCACACAGTTATATTTTCATTTACACCAGCTTGGCTTTTTTTCTTTAAACACATTTCTGCCATAATTGGATTTACTGGGCCTAGCAGCTCAGTGCCAGTCATGTTTCCATGGAGAAAACAGTAGGTCCAGCTCATTCTCCCATGTACTCTTATCTCCAGCTCCCTTGGAGGCACTGCCTTTGTCACTGCTCAAGAAGCACCCTTGCACTGAGGACAGGAGTCCCAGAGAAACAATCATGGACACAGAAAAATAATCAGGAACATAGAGACACGGTGTGCTCACAGCATCCCAACAGCCTTGGAAGTGGGTTTGAGACATCTCCTTTGCCTGCCCTGCCAGAAGCAGACAGACAGAGCCCCAGGAAGCAGGGCATCCTACGGAGCCCAGGCCTCCCTAGCTCTGCTTGAACCCCTCTTCAGCACCAGAAAGTACCCTCTGCCACAGAGCATGCAGCCAGGGGTCCAAGGGCTTACAGGAGTTTACACTCCTTTCTCCTTGGTCTGGGCACTCTGTCTCTTCCTGCTGTAGGGACTAGTGGAAAATGCTCACTGCAACCTCCACACATCATTCAGGCCCCTCTTGGTGTTCACTTGCACGTGCAGCATCATATGAGTGAAGCTGCCCTTCATCTTGGAGGTGGAGCTGCCAGAAAACCATGGCCAGGCCCACCCCCATCTTTCACACCTCATTGCTGATGAAACTGGGCTTTGGGAATCCTGGTGGCATCCTCAGCCTGGTCTGCTCTGCACTGCCTCAGGAAGCTGTCCTTCTCTGACCTGTGCCACCCCATGCTCCTGAGGATGGAGTGGGGCTGGCAAAAGCAAGGCAGCCTGTTTAGGGCTAAGGGTGGCTCCCAGCTGTGCAGCGGCTGTTGCCAGTGACCTCCCTCCTCCCTCACCTCCCAGCTTCCTCAGGTTACCTGGGCAGAATTTCTTCAGGTGCACCAATCTACAGGCCATGGCTAGCCTGGGTATCTATTGAGAGCTGCTTATACCCCACCACTGCCCGTGTTAGACAGACCCCAAAAAGCCCTTACAGGGAAGCTCCAGTGCCTGTAGCATGGTGGGAGTAGAAGGCACCCTCCTGCCCGTGTGACAGGGAGAGGACACAATGTGCTGGGAGATTTGTCCAAAGCCACAGCACAGCAGTGATCCCACAGTTTTGGGCATCCTGCACCCCACAGCCTCTCCTTTTGCTGGCGGCCGCTGCTTCCCAAGCCACCTTTGCTGCCTGGCTGTGCAGCCGCTGCTCCCAGTGCCAGGCAAAGGGTGTAATCAATGGTAAGCAGGCTGCATTTTAATTACCCTTTATATAATGCAAACGTGACTGCATTAATAATCCTCACAAGCCATGCGACCGTCTTACACAACCTTTAATTACGCAGGGAGCTCAGCATTTTCCATTGTCGTACAATTTGCTTTATCTTCTATTATCTCACCGGGCTGCCAGGCCCTGCAATACAAAGAGAAACACTTTCTGCAACTTCATCCAAGCCAGGCATCTCAAAGCTCTGTACCTGCTCCAAGACAATCATGTTTCCTCCCCTTTATTTCCTCAGAGCAGAAAGCCAGAGCATCACCCAAACACATTGTTATTAATAAGTGCATATGCACAGGGTGGCCTGCCCTCCAAAAAATCCCCACCTTTGTGGTGAGAGGGTTATTCCCACACAGCTATCTGTATTAAAACAATAAAAGATAAGTGTAATGAGTGCTTGACACATTGCATGGGGCCAGACCCAGCAGAGTGCTTAAGAAAGGGAATAAAGCTCTTAAGCACATTTTCCCATTGACTGGAGCTTACCTTTTATTAAGCACTGAACACGAGCGTAGGGGTGTTCACAGAAACGGGAATTAGGTTCTGACGTGACATCCTGGATCAACCAGATTTTTCCAGTGGCTTCAGCAGCAGTAGGAAAAATATTACTCATCAGCCTGTACCAGAAGCTGTCCTCCTTCATGGGAATTGGCATGCTATAAAGCCCTTTGGGGGGACAAGAACCAGAGCTCCCATGTCCTCTTGCCCTTCATACCACCAACAGCACTCAGGTGCCTCTCAAGTTTCTTTGTTCTCCAGGCCCTTGAGGGTAAGACTTGCTCCATTTCACTCCCCTGTCCCCAATGCAAAGTCACGATGGGCGACTTCGTGTCATCCTTTGCAAGTTGTGTCAACACACTGGAGTTCCCTGGAGTCTGCTGTAAGCTGACAGGTCTGCTGAGATATTGGATATAACAAATCAATAAAGACATTAAAAATAATGTAATAATAAAATAAAGCATCACGTTTTTGCAAAGCATTCAAGGGGTCATCAAAACCCAATGGATCGTATTTATTTCGCAGATTCAGTGTTGAGAAGAATAAACAGGAGAAAATAATAAATAGATGTTCCTTTCTCACAAGGGAGTTCCCCTCAGTGCTGCCCAAGGCATTGCTCAGCCTGCTGCTGCTGTGGATGTGGACTGAGGTCCATAAGGAGACCTCAGAACTGCCTGGAAGAGTATCCAAATTCTTGGATGCCCATACAAAGGGACTTCCTTGAATTTCGTTCCTTAGAAATCTCCTGCAACTGCTTTTTCAAACATCTATGAGTGCCATTAAAAAAAAGTCCCAGCTGGCAAAATGGTTATAGAGAAATTAAAATTCTGCTTCTCTGGGCCTGAGTCTGATACTGGTTTGCACTGGCACCAGATTTAATCAACATCATGCTGAAGTGTAGCTGCAGAATTGCAACCAGAATAGAGGCTATAAATGGATAAATATTAATAGAAGCAAAAGTCAGTATTTAAAGCATTTGTGGACTTTCTCAACACCCCACCCCCGAAGCTTTTATGTACAATTAGTTCTCCTAAGGTCCCTATTGGGGATCATTTCATTAAATAATAGCTCAATGCTGAGTTACAGAGTGGAGTCTATAAAATATTATAAGGCATGTTAAATTATGTGTGAAGCTGAACTAGGCTGGTTGGGGAATAGGGACTTCTATTGTCTGGAAGGTCACACATCTGTCTCCAAGGGACATGACAACAAGCACAGATGTGCAGGAGCTACCCCAGTAGCTCAGGCTGTTGGTCCTTTTCCTGCTCTGCCTGGGCCTTGGCAATTGACACAGGCAGAGGTTTCACTGCACAACCCCTCCTGAACAACCTTCTCAAGGCAGAACTTCTCTGAAGCCCCCATGAGTTAAGGCTGCCAGAGGGTTCAAGACCTTACAACTCTCGGAAAGGTCTTAAAAAGAAAAAATTGAGATATGCTTATTCCTGCAGGCATCTTTTGTTGTTTGTGCACGTTTTTCCTTGCTTGGCCTCACTTTTGTTTTATGGCTGTGACTTCCACATAGATTGGGTAGAGAAAAAATAAATTTTCCTTAAATGAGTTTTGAAATTGTGCCTCTTCTGTTCCTTTTGGTGTTCAAGAGTTCAATGCAACAAAGGAAGGAGAGGAAAGCAAGGGAGGAGATACAGGAAAATTGCAGATGAACAGCAAGTGATGTTCTAGCACGAAGCATTAACCAGGTTGTTAAAAATACATTCAGAAGAATTTTTAACCTGGAACTAAGGGACAGCATCCATGTCCTGGTGTCCATGGCTGCAAAAAGAGTTGGAGAAGGTGCTGATAGGAAGGTACCTGGAGAACCATCCTCTTAGACAGTGGTTTCAATTCCAGTGCATGAACACATAACTCCAGGCAGTAAAAGGCTCTGTCAGAAAAAGGGAGAACCAAAAGTAAAAGCTGTAGACCAAAACTGGAGAGGTTAAGTAAGAAATGCATCAGCAACACAAGCCTGAGAGTTGGAAACAAGCACCGAAGGAAACAGCAGAGTCCCTATCTTTCGAGATGGTCAAACCAGCTTGGATAGCTCAATGGAAGATATGTTTTAGCCAAAAAACAAGGTCACAGGCTCAGGCCATGAGGGATGAGGGGTGGTTGGATGGCCTCAAGCACAGGGAAGGTGAGACTGACAGTGTCCTGTCACCTTGTGCTCTGTGGCACTGTATGGCAGGCTGCAAGTTTGTTCAGTACAAATCACTTCCCAAAAAGCCTTCTTTTCCTAAAGACTGCAGTGCTGTGGAAGCCACCAAACTGCAGCTTTTAAAAGACAACTGATTTCTTGGATAACTAGGTTGAAAGGATACAAACCCACCTCCAGAAATGTGTCATGGGGTAAGAAGGTCATGCCCATCACTCACAAGGAGACAAGGGCTGGGGACAGCCAAGCTGATGGCTGCACTTCATCCCTTCAGGCAGGAGAGGAAAGCAGAAGGTTTTCAAAAGAGGGTTCTTTGCTGTGAAGTTTCAGCAGAGCTGCTGGTCAGTAGCAGGGATGAAGGGCTGGGCTGGGAGCACTGCCCTGGCGAGCCACACATTTGTTTTTCCTTGGCACACTCACCTGCAGCATCACAGCACCACTCAGCTGATCCCAGGGAGACTTCATCAGCTTCACCACAATCCCCTGGCTTTGGGAGGGGCTTGGCTAGACTGGTACTCTACAAACATCGATTAACAGCAGCATCAATTAACACCATTAATCCCAAGTTATAGTTAATACCTGTCTGTGGTCAGAGCCTTGTCCATAGTTACATTTGCTGAGAAGAACACAGGGAGCCTTGTCCATCCCCTGGCACAGGCTCGCTCAGAAGTCTCCAACAGGGATGCCACAGGGGCTCCCGTTGGCCCCACGCCACCACGGTGGTCAGGCTTAGCTCTGTGTCCCTGCTGGGGTGGCACAAGCACTGCCCTGAGCTGCTGCCTCAAACTGGGGGAGCAGCACCACACAGAAATCAGGCAGATGCAAAACACTGCTCTCATTCAAGGGTGCAGAGAAGGAAACACACTGCATAGCCCTCACCCCTGGCATGAGCAAGGAAGTCCAGATCTAGTGAGCTCTGCCTTCTCCTTGGATTAGCTTTAGGCATGGAAATGGTTTCTTGCTACCATTAGCTTTTCCTGATACAGTAATTAATGTGCCTTCCTGCAGAAGGAATACCAATTGAGAGGTGAAGCCATTGCCTGGAGAGAGCTGGCCTTCCAAGGAAGTGCTAATTAGTCCTTATTTTGAGAAACCTGGTTAAAGCAAGTGAGCAGGTGTTGCTAGAAATTGGAAATAATCTGTACAAACATGTCCTTTCCTGTGTGACAGCAGAGCTAATTACACCTCCTTGGGTCACCGCTCCATTTTACCTAATACCTCTTTGTCAAAAGTGTCCTCCTGCTGCCTGGCCCTGGCTGCCAGAACAAACACTTTAGCCCTTGGTGTCAGGGGTGAATTAACTCCTTCTCCCATCATGGCTCAAGAGGAAGGATGTTGCTACCAACCCCACTTGCTCGAAGGACAGGGAGAACCTCTCCCATCTCCTTCCAGGCACGCGAGGCACCGTGAAGTGCACCCTGCCCTGTGCCTCGCTGTCCCATTGCCAGCCAGGTTCAGGGTCATCTTGCTGGGTGTTAGCGTAGGAAGGGCTTAGGGATGGTTATGTGCCCCATCCCACTGCCCTGGCGTGCGATCAAAGCTTCCCAACCTCCTGGGAAACCGGAATGTTCCCTGGGGGAAGGTGGTGATTGACGTGCCGAGAAGGGATGATGCCGTGGCAGCAGCAGAAGCAATCACGAAGCCCATTATTGTTTATATAAGATGTTATGTGTGCAGGCTGTCTCAGACACAATGGTCTCATTGCATCGCTCAGTCTCAGGCTGGGGGGAGGTGTCCATGCAGATCTGCAAAGCTGGATCTGAGCAAAATGGGAAGCGATCACTCGGCACAAGCCAGCACAGGAGGAAAGCAGCCGGCTGCGGGTTGATTTCAACAAGAAGAATTTCCTAAGCACCCTCCCAAAGCAGAGGTGTCTCTGCGTTGTTTAGCAAGTGTCATGCAACCTTAACTCCTGCTTTGGCCCACATCCATAGGAGGAGATGGGCCAAGCACCGTCTGCATGGACACAGAGACAGCTGTGAGTCCCTGTGTAACCTGGGAGACCCTCATGGCCCCCGGGCCTTGGCTTGCTTGGATGCAGGGACGTGTTGGTAACGCCTGGGAAGTGAGAACTGCTGGAGGGAGGGAACACAAACGCTGTGGCTACGTTTGGGAGCAAAAGCCCGTTTGCAGGGTGCCTGCTGAGGCAGTGAGGTGTGTGCTCTTCCTGCAGGCAGAGGATGCTGGTACCCCCAGCAGAGGCTCTGCCACGGCCGCGGGCCTCCCACCTTTTGTACCAGGATGAGGATGCACCTGCAGGCCAGGATTGCCTCCTGCCGTGAGACACCCTGGCCATTCCACCTGGTATATATAGGATAATAAATGAGGACAGACGCAGTACTGAGGTTGTGGTAAATGTCAGTGCAGACAGAATATGCTCCTGACAGCTGGCCATGGGACGTTTCAGCTCTAAGGTGAAACACAAGCCCAGGCAGACCTGGTACCCAAAAGGTCCAAGGAATGAGGGCAAATCCTCAATGTATTGCAGGATAATGTGAGTTTTGCCTCTGTTGCAGCTGCAGCCGCAGCGCAAGCTGAGCAGGGCAGAGCCCTCAGTAAAACACCACACACACCAGCCAGCTCAGGCAGCTTGCACAGAAAGCCCTTTCTCTACAGGCAGAACCTGTTCAGCATCCACTGCTGAGCCACCTTTTCAGCAGCAGCAGCACTTTCCCCAGCCCTGGGCACTTACAGCCGGGTCTGCAGCTGGTCTGAATGGATGGGAGCTGGGGGATGGTGGCACAGCCTGGGGGATGGTGGGACCAGCAGTGGGATAGCCCCTTTCCAGCCCCAGCAGAAGGGGTGTGAGGGGTGTGCTGTCGGCACTGCAGCTGCCCCTGCAGTTGCTCCCAGCACTCCGTGTCCCAGCAGCTGAGCATGGCCCAGCTGGACAGGGGGGGAAGGAGGGGACAGACCCCCTTTGTAAACTTGATTCCAGACATACTGCCCTACACGTGCACCCTGAAAAGAGGACCTGTTAGGGCTCAATTAATCAGAGCTGGGATCACACTGGGGATGAAGTGGCAAAATCAAGGTGGGAGCCGGTATTTAAGACACAGGAGTGAATTGCATTCCTATGGAAATGCTTGTTTGGGTCCTATTTTGCTCCCCTGCCCACTGTTAACTGCTTCAGAGGTCCAGGAGGAATGTGCATTATTGCTTGCAGAAGAAGACAGCCAGAACTGATCAGGGCGGTGTCCTTCTCCACCCACAGGAGAACCTAGTTTCATGCTCAGTTTTTCCTAAAGCCACTGCTGCCTCTTGGAGCTATAAACTTGCTTATCAGAGGGACTGTCAGGGCCCTGAAATGATAAGGTCTGATTACTTGTTCTGTTAACATGCATAAGGCAGAACGATGGTGATGATCCCATCCCTGAGATGAGGAGAAGAGATACAGAAGTAAAGTATTTCTCCACTGAACTCTTAGTCAGAGCAGGAGTTAATGCTCCACACTGCTCCATTGTCTCCCTTTTCAATCAGGGACATTCCTGTACTTGATTCCACAGAGGTGGGATGCAAATGTCTCAGCAGAAGCATGTCTCCCTCTCTCAGCTGGCTTGTTGTGCCCTGGAGAAATGTCCTTCCCTCAGTCTCAGCAGGTCGAGTTAGTTTGATCTTTTCCTGTGGAACACACTTCCTTAGTCCAATGTTTACCTTTCCCATAACATCACTACAATGCTGACTCATGGCAAATTAAAGTTCAAGTATTATGCAGGAGGCTTAGAAATGCCCTCCCTGAGACCTGGGAGCTGGCTCCAGTCTGAAGACGGCTGCAGTTCAGGCCTCTTCCAGCCACAATGCTGACTTTAAAAATAAATCCTGTTGGTTAAAATAAGAGCTTACCTTGGATACTCCTTCAGGTTTCTGAGCCACCTAGGTCAAAGCTGCTAAAGCTGGGTGTGGGATCATTTTGTTTGAGTGGAAGCTGAGATTCATCATTCAGATGACATCTGACGATGGGATTTTAAGCAAGTACACACATTTCATAGGGTTTCTAATAAGCTGCCTCCACTGGCAGCTTTAAAGCTGTCAGTAAACTTTAAAGTCCAGCACAAGGAGTGGTCACCACACATGACTCACTCCAGCCCCAAAGCCCTACTTCATCCACGGGTGACGTACCAGCTCTTGCAGTGATGGAGAAATGCTGCTGCCCACCAGGGTGACTCTCAGAGCATCCTGCCTTTGTGATGTGGGACAGGGATGGGGAATATAAAACTGAATTAGCTCACCTTAAGAGATGATGGGCACAGTATGGACTCAGCAAAGCTTATGAAAAGTGTGGTTTCATGCAAATCCATGGCTGTAGCTGCTGCTGGTGGGGTGTGTGTGATGTTGGGGGAAGCTTTCTGCTTACCAGCTCCTCCTGCCCCTTAATCCTGCAGCATCTCCTGCTTGCTGCATGGCTGTGGGATTTGCTGGCCCTCAGAGAAGAGTTGGCGTCCAGACTGGACTGGACTTGGGATTGGCAAAGGAGAAGATCAAGGAGCAAATCCATTACCTGTTGCGCCTTCAGAGGCAGATAAAATAAAACCAAACCTTCCCTTGCTCCAACAAGGAACCAGCTGAGAATTGTGTTTTTCTCCTGCAAACAAAACCTCTTTCCTCTGCCATCTCTGATGCTGCTTCAGTTTGCAAAGAAAGGCTGCTAATGTGCTCACCCGTTGACAGAGCAGACTTGAAGAATAGTTTATGGCACCTACTGTACTCTCAGATCAGAGATGTGAAACAATTTTCACTGTAGCTGCTCTGCAGGGCTTGGCTAGTACAGCCATGTCCAGAAATATCCAGCAAGAAAAAAAAAAAATGAAGCTATTAAAAACACTCACACACAAGCCAGGAAACATCTTATTATAGATCTTGGTTTGAAGAAGGGAAATTAAAAACCCATACCCACACTCAGCATATGCCCAGCTATATTTGTCTGATCCATTTATTATCTTAGCCAATGCAATTTCAGTGTTGCACTACTCCAGCCTTTCACGCTAAAAAAAACAACAACAGCCCAACGCACAAGATGCCATCGCTGGCTTACAGCTGTGGCCTCTCCTGTTTCTGTGAACATTTGCTGATCTGGCATCAGCACAATACGGAGGGAAGCAGAGGGTGGGGGTTGAGATCTGCCTGGAAGATGTGGATCACAGCAAAGCAAGCTCTCCCTATATTTATAGACGTGCTCCGTCGGAAGTGCAGCAATTTGTTTGTGCACTGATCTTTAAAACGGTGGTGGAGAAGGCATCACTTTGACTGGGATCCTTCACTAACCATGTACCTCGTGCACGCATTTCCCAGGCTGTGGAATTGCAAATCCAAGCTCTGGCAAGGCCACGCCACGCAGACAGAGTTAAATATGCAATGGAAAACATTACAGCTCAGTTATTGCTCCCATAGTGCAAAGACTGGAAATCGATGCTGCAAGTACTTTGTGAAGCAGTAGGAAGCTCTTGGCGCTGGATTAAAGCCGTGTGTATGCTCATGGGTAAGAGTGGAAGAAACACAGCCATGCTCTAGGCTGAGGTTCTCCAAAGCCACCTGCGGGTGTAGCCATGCCAAAATCACTGGTGAGCCCGCTGCCTCCATGGGAGAGGTGCCCCAGGATGCTCCACAGCGTTCCAGTGCAATGGTGCTGTACCTGTGCCCCTAAGGCAGGTTTGCACCAGCTTCTCTTGCACAGAATGGACACCAAAATATCACAAACTGAACGTGAGCTCAAGTGCTCTGCTGGCTGAAAGACCCAAAATAATTTGGGTAGCTACTTCTGAGTCCTTGATGCAGCAAACTTATACGGGGCTCTGCAACACTCACTTTTATTAATAGCCTGGATGTCCTGAGCATTTTTCTCTTTCAGTTCTCATGAGTTATTTTCACTGTACAGCCTCCCATGATCACTCAATTTTGGGAGCTGATTGGACCAACTCGTGGAACAAATCCCCACAGATGAAAAAAACCCAAAGCAACGCGCACCCAGAGAACCAAGAGTGTTTCTATAAAAAGTTAGGAACATGTGCGGGGTATTGTGGGTACAAACAAGACTCGGCACGTATCTCTCTGCCTTTCCTCTGCTGAAAAAGACTCATTTGGGTACGTGGGGCTTTGTGTAAAGGAGATGCTGGTCATGCATCATGTGCCACTCTTGGTGGTACCTGTCCCCTGAGTAGCCCGCCCTGTGCAAGCACTCAAGGCATTACTCGACAAGGGTAAGGGAATTACGTTTCCCTGCTAGCTCTCCTGTTTGTAATGCAGTGCTAGGGATCAGATCTGCCTGTGACTTGCTTTTGCATGAAAACCTGCCCTCTTTTAGTACTTTGAACATCCTAGGAAAGACTATTGTGCAGGGACAGAAAGTCCTCACAGACACAATGAGTGCCGGATGGGTGGGGAAAAGCCTTTGGGGCAAATGCCTCACTTAATTCCCACAGCCTGTCTAGGCAGAGATGTCAAGTTGTACAGCTACAGCAGCGATGTGGAACACCCACAGCAACATCTTGGTCCTGTAAAAATCAATAGCAAAACCTTCCTGAATCCTGGAGTGATACCAGGCCATGAGAAGAACGAATCGTGCAGAAAAAGACAGAGTTGGAGAAAAGCTACCAGGAGAAAAGGAATCAGCGCTCTGCAGGAGCTTCCAAAGACCTTTAGGGTTTGTTTCCTCCAACAATGAGGTATCAAGGGAGCTTGCAGGGTGGATTTAAGCCACTACGGTGGGACTTGGACAAATCAGGATCTCCATGAAGATCCAACGCAGACTACTGGGGGCACAGCAAAACGTGCACTCAGGTCTCTGGGGATATTAACTCACTGTGCAGGTAGTTCTGCACAACCACCAACTGCATGACTGCAGACCATTTCCCCCTCCCACACTCAGGTCCTGTTCTGGATCACAATCACTCACTGAATGAGAACTCTGGATTTTGTTTTACACCCCTTCATGTGCCTTTTTATTGTGCCATAGCCAGGCTCTGCTCTGTAGACACTTCTATTCATATTCTCAGGGGTTTTGTTTGATCTTTGTCTGTATATTAACAGGATGAGCACTAACAGCACAGGAAGACATTCTTCTTGCCTCCAACTCAGGTATTTGGACAGACTTGCCAGCTGCCAAAGTCTTACTCAGTCCCTGGCTTGGGCTTGCTTAAAGCATATAAAATCTTCTGGGAATTTCTCTGTAAAATCCATTTGAGCATATGCAAATTGCTTTCCTGCCCTCCAAGGTTTGACACGGCATAACCTAGAGGTACAGGGCTGGCAAACAGGCTGGGTCCCAACATATTTCATAATTCCCAGCAGTATGAGTATTAGAGCTACTCTAGAAAAAGCTGACCAGAATTTTAACTGAGGGAAAACACTGCATTTTCGCCCCCTCTATTTTCGGAAATGTCTGAACATCTCAAAAGAATAAAAGAATTAGCTGGAGGTAGAATCTGCCAAGGTGAGATATGTCAGGCTGAGGCCGAAGCAAATGGGAAGCATGTGATGGTCCCTGCACGGATCACAGCTAAGCTCTGCTGTACCAGAGATAAGGACCCCCTGCCAGCACCTCCAAAGCTGCAGTGGATCCTGCCATCACAGCTGAGACGTGGGGAAGGGCCCCCCACATATCAGCACTGAGCCCTTGGGCAAGGAGTATACCTGGTGTGATGTAGTCGAGAAAAGTAGTGCAGAAAGCAGATCTGTCTGCTGCCCAAGCTGCCAGACTGTGCTTTCCCCCCAGCAGATACACCCACAGACCATCTCTGCATCCTACATGTGATGTATGTGCCTCTGGGAGAATGACAGAGGGAACTGACCTACAGCAACACCCAAAGCTGATGCTGTTGAAAAGACAGGGAGCTGGAAGATATTTTCTTCACAGCCACTAACAATGTGGATGTTTTAGCACCACCCCTCCACATAGCTAAGACAAAAATAACATTTCTATAAATGCACCACTATATTCTGACGTCGCATAAGATTCCCAATAAAATCCCTCCAAGGCATTAGAAAACAACTCACTATTTATCTCAATAAAGCAAGCTAGTCTCTAGTTTTTCCTTGTCTCTTCTCACTAAGAAAAAGCCCCTGGAGGATGACTGTTTTGATAAATTGCATAACAAATTACGTTTCAGGGCTGTACATCTCCATCGCAGAGCATGGATGCAGTGCAAGGCCACCTGTTTACATGAGCTATTTTGGGACACGGTGGACAGCCCCGGCTTTCTCAGAATCCATCAGCAGCCAGTGTTTGTTCCCAAGCATGCACACGTACACCCACCACTGCACGTCTCTCATTGACCCAGTGTTCCCACATATTCCCCCCAAACATTCCCCTTCACACCAGCGGATAACCAGGAAGATGTTCCACTTGAGAAGGTCTGATAGCAAAAGGAAAGAATTCAGCTCCTCCCTATGGTGGGCTTCCAGCTTTGATCTCCTGGATAGCCACTGCACCTGGTGACCATCTGTGGTTAAAAATGGCTTCCCAGGAAGAAATGCTCAGGCTCAGCACGGGGAGGTCAGTTATTTTTAACCGAAACCCATTCCACCTTGGTGCCTCAGGAAAACAAGCACGTTCAGCAGAACTGGTCCTCCAGAGCCAGTGAGTGCTATCACCACGTAATGTTGCTCTTGGCAAACAAACCGGTATCACCTACTTGCCCGGGCTCATCCACTTACAGCATGGCTGCCAAGGGAAAACAGGATGAAGAAAGGATGACACATTATTAATCTCTAACCACGCATGTCCAAAGTGCAAATGGAAAGAATGAGCACCCTTGACACCACACTCCCCTGTTTATCACCGGAATAACTGGAGCCCTGGATGTGACCGGGCAACTTTCCCCTGAGCATGAGTATGCCTCTGTCCTAAGGAGAGGGTCAAAGGGTGAGCTGAGATCCCTTCAGCTCCAGAGCCTCTGAGCTGGAATCTCACTTCTGAGAAGTCAATCACAGCAGTGGCAGGGATACAGGGACACTAAAACTGGGCCATGTCAGACCAACAGCTCCCACTGCGAGGCAATGGAGAGCAAGGGCTCAGTGTCTGGCCTGCCTACTGTTCAAGAAAATCTAACAAAGCAAAACCAGGAACCCATAGAATGGAAACCTTTCCCTCCTCCTCTCTTCATCCTGCCCATTTGTCATGGGCAAATGGGAAAAAAAGGGGAAGAACTGCCCCATCCACATCTCTCTGTCCTGGTCAACACCCCACCTCATCCTTGGGCCCGTGGAGCTGGGATGTTGCTTTGCATTTTGCCGTCACACGCCTCGTGCAGCGTAAACACTGCAAACCTTGACTTTGCAGTGCCGGGATGCACGTCCGCGCTGAGTCAGGGCTGCGCTCTGACTGACAGCCTCCTGCTCCAGGAGCCTCCCAGGGCTTCGGTGGGGGAAGTTCTGGAAGCAAGGATGTTATGTAAGTGGATAGCTATTTTTGTCCAAAGTTTGGTTCTGTACTCTGCGAGACTAAAAATACCCGCACACAAAGCTAAAGAATGTGCTTCTCCCTGCCCCTGCTCCCGTCATCCTCTTCCTGGTGGTGGCACCTGGTTTTGTGTGCACTGCAAAGAGCAAGGCTTCTCCTTTGTCACCTGCCTCCTCCTCCTCTGCCTACATCATCCCCTGAGCCCACAGTCCAGCACTCCAGACTCCTCAAGGACTTCCACCAAAAGGATTTGTGAGCAGAAAATAAGACTGCCTTAAGGTGCCCACAGGCAACTGCTGTAGCTCTGAGGACAGATGTGTTCAGCGTCTGGGGCAGCCCTCACCTGCCAGCTGCAAAGTCCTTTTAGCAAAGCAATCACATTATTACCCCCACATTATGAGGAAGAAGGGTGTCCTGACAGGCTGTAAGCTCCTGGGAGAGGAAAGGCAGCTACATGGCTGACAGCTGCTTCGTTTTAGCAGAAGTCAGTGCTAGAAGGAAGCAAGTCCCCCACAGGTCCATACTCCAGTCTCAGAGCAGCACATATAGATGACCTGGTAATGCTGCACCATGACTTCTCTTCTCTGCCCAAAACTTTCTGAATGATCTTGAGTCAGTGTCTTAGGGACAGATCCACAGAGGTCTGCAGGAAGGCCTTTGGGAGATGGCCCAACAGCAAAAATCCGCTTGTCTGGGTTCCTCCCCCTTTAAGATTCAGATGGCAGCATAGCCCCACGTCCCCCAGTATCAAAATTATACTTTTCTTGCTGGCCAGGAAGTGGTCAAGAGCCTGGGAGCAAAAGCCAAACTGAATAAGGTGTAGCTCAGACACAAACTAAGCCTTTTATTCTGCCCCATGAAACTTTTTAAACTGAATAAATCAGACCTGCCATAATTTTTGATGCTTTGCAAAAAATCCCACTGAACTTCTAGGAGGTTGTCTACTGTTAAGTTGAAGACTTCAGACAGTTAAATGATACTTGCTAATTCTGGTGCTATCCCTGGGCCCAGACATCTGTCCCTGCTGGCAGATCTAATGAGGACTTTGGTCTGCTTAAGAAACAGTTATTCATCATCAGATCTCTTTGCCCCTTATGTAAATGCTCTGCTTCATGTCAGAAGAAAGGGGAGGAAAAAAAGTCTATAAATAAAAAGTCAGCAGCTATTTTTGGAAAAGAATTTTCTTCCTGGTGTATGTGTCTGTGCGTGTGTGTTGACAATTGCCTTCTGCATTTTTGTCAGCTTATCTTGTATCTTAAACAAATACCAAAGGGAATTTTTTTTTTTTTTTTAGATTTTATTTTATTTTTATCTCTTTTTTATGGCCTGGTTGCCTTTATCAGTCTCTCTAAAGGACTCCTTCTGGGGTCAGGTTCTCCAAGCACCACCACACATCCACGTGGTGCCCACTGTGGTAACTGAGCTGCAACTGATGCTCAAGGCAAAGTCTGGCCCTTGGAGTGCCCTTGGCAAGGCTTGTGAAGACATCATTCCCTACAGCTTTCTACCTATATATTTATACCTGCTTATTGCAGATATAATTTCACCCACCACCGTGCTGAGGGGGTGCACCTGGGGCTGGTTTTTGGCTGCAGGGAACTGCTCCCTGCACCAGCCCCCTGCCCATCAGCATCCTCTGAAGCACAGCACTCCCACTGCCTCTTTCTAGAATTAATGGGTGGGGAGAGACGTCGATTAAGTGCCTCCAGAGCAAGCTGGAATATCTTGCTCTGAGCTTGCAGGAACAGGCAGGGCTGAAGGGATTTCAAAGGAAATGAGGTGGCTGCCACTTCAGATGGATGGGTGCTTCGGAGAGGGGAGCAGGCAGGATATATATAAAATGAAAAGCAACTTTAGGAGAAGAAACGAGCTGCTAATGGCAATGGAAAAGCTCTTCACAAGACACAGCAGCCTTATGTGTGCTGATAAGAGATAGGGTTGAGTGGAACATCACATTCCTGGACCATTCATAGCTCTCCTTCCTATGAAAGCAACAAGCTCTGGGGCTGATAACACAGGAATGTCAATGCAGAGCTGAAAAAACCCCACCAACCCTCATGTGTGCTGCTTTAAATATTCCTGGGTACTCGGGGCTTGTACTGAAAGCACCCTATTCAAAGTCTGGGAGAGGGTGATGACTCTGCTCACCACGATGGGAGGAAGGCAGGCAGAGGCAGGAGGCTTGAAATGCTGCACTGGCTTGCTGCATATCAAATCATCTCACCAGCAGCAAAGAGATAACCAACACGGGACAGAAAGAACATAATTACTCAAATGCTGGAGTTGCCAAGACAATAGCAAGCACTTTAGGGGGTTAAAAAAAGTGATAGTCCTTGTCTCCAACCTCTCACTGCTGCTCAGCATCAGAGACACGAGCTTGTATAGACCTCAGATCCAACACGTGATGCCACTTCCTGCAAAGAATCATCAAATAAATAGTAACTTCTAAACTATTTAGCTGAATTCCCATCTTGTTGAAGTCAGAGTTCTGTCACTGCACTAAGAAGGGCCAAAAATTGAGTGGTTATATGTGCCAGAGGGGACACTTCGGTCCAACCCAACCTCCCAGTCAAACCCAGTACTCGATCAGAGCCTGTCAGCTCATCCTTCTTGCAGTGCAAGAACTCAGTATTTCCTTGATCCAGTTACCCAAAGACTCTTGAAGGTCTTATGCCAGCATGGAGAATATGTTGAGTACTGTCACCCACAGCTCCTGACTCCCTTGCTCTCAGAGTTTCACAGACTCCTTCAAAAGCCAAAAAACCAAAACAGAGAACAGGATTGAAGATAGTTGGTTTTCCTCCCTTCTCTACTTTTATGCTTTGAGCTATCGTGGGAAGGTTTTCAGGGTGGGTTCCTGTGTGTCCAGACTCCTAGCCCAACACATCCATGCCCTGATCCTGAGTGGCAAATGCCCACGCTACAAGTGCAGTCACACAGGGGCCACATGTTCTGCACAGCTCTGAAAAAATGAGGCCAGTGAAATCTCAGTTTTATCACTTAGAACCTGTGATTCCCAAAACCTCTTCCCCAGATCCTGAATACAGTCCTTTGCCTGAGTTTGGCTTTCCTTGCTCAACACCACCAAACACACTGGGAAGTGGGGAAAGGACCACAGCTTTTAGATCTTTGAAAAGATCACTGTCTGCCACTTTCTGGTGGCAGAAAATGTTCCAGAGAGGCCACTGCCACTTGGCTCCTCTGGTTAGCTCCCTATTGTCAGGGCCACAGGATGCTTTTAGCTGGGCTCCTTCACCACACCACACAGGAAACTCAAGGCTGCTTCCAGCAGGACCTGGCTTTGGAAACGAGTGCCTGTGCTCACTCTGCTGCAGGCACCAAGCTCTCCATGCACCAGCTCAGTGGTAAAGTAGGTATCAGAAATCAAACAACCAACTCCTCCCCCAGTTTCCAGGGCTGCACTGTGAGTGTACATTCACATGATCTTGCCAAACCCAGAACCGAGGTGTCTCAGTTTCCATGGGGGTTAGGGCCAAAGGCTGGATTCAGCTCACACACTGAAGTCAGTGTGGTTTCGTGGGTGCAAGCTAGACTGGAACTTCAGTCTGGTGGTTTGAGGAGGATGGCATAACTTAGCTTTGATTTGAAAAGGAAAGAGAAACAAAGTAAAATGGTGCCAGTCCTTTGCAGATCTCAAAGTCCCTACTATTCCTGCTGCAGTGGGCTGCTTTCCCCAGCTGACAGAGCACCAGAGATTGTTTCCATCAGTTAGCTGGTCTCGTGGGGCTTGAGAACTTCCTTTCCTGTTGGATATTTGGTTCATCTCCCTTTGCTAGGGTTCCCTCTCCCCACAAAGGTCTCCCATAAGGGTGAAGCCAAAGCTTTAAACTTTGTGTGATATCAAATCAGCTTTCCTGTACTCACTCATCTTAGAACCACAGTTTAGATCTCTGCTCTGAGTTCTGTTTGGGTAGGGACTTCCTACCCCTGTTTACTCATCTGAAGCAGCTCCAGGCAGCCGAGTGTCTCACAGCCACCCACTCAGCCTTACAGAACAAGCATATTTCATCCCAGTTTCAACGGTGTTCACTGGATTTCCTCTGCTGCTAAAGGCAAAACAAGTTCCATCTCACCCAAGCAGAATTACTGCAATGTGGAGAAGAAAAAGGAGGCAGAGAGGACCTTCAAGCAGGAGGAAGGTTTCCAGCAAGGAAGCATAGCAATGATGATGTAGTGCAGCACCCAGCCAAACACTGCCTGCTCCCTGCAGCTGCCCCAGGACCCACTCTGTGGCTTCACTAGAGCCACCCCAAACTATCGTGATGGTTTCACCCCACCACCATTTATCCACACTCTGCCACCAGCTAAGATGACAGGTATCTCTCACCACCTTGATTTTCTTCTGTTCATTAACTGCATCATTTCTCTTCAGTCACTGCCTGAAGTCGTAGTAGGTTCTTGAGGGAGCACTGGGGAGGCAGGAGGATCTGGCAGGTTGGGCAGACTCTGCCCAATGCCTTGCCACTCATTGTTGCCTTGGTGTCACTAGTGGCAGAAAATGTGAAACCTACATTTGCCCTAATGCTTTCCCAGGCAGTGCAATCCCTTCTAATTTTGGTTTTGTTGTTCCTGGCTCTGTGCCAGGGAAGGGTCTTTAACAAAAGGCATGTTTGTCACCTGTGGCCAGCAGTCAGCGTCACCCAGGAGCTGCCCCATCACCAGCTGGGACCATCCAGGTGTTGAGACTACTGTTGGGAAGGCCGAGCCAAGGAGTGACTGAACAACCGTGTCCCACACACAGTGTGGAAATGATGCCTCGAGTAATCCTGGGAGTGAACAACCCCAACCAGTTCTTCTCCTGCCTGACTCTGCAAAGAGCGAGGGAGCTCGAGTTCCCCCCAGCACCTTTTCAGGCAGCAACATCTTTACTTAAGCTGAATTCAAGGAGGCCAATTAGAGCACGGAGAGGGACGAGACCAAGCAACCACCACACAATTTCATGCAGCAAAGTAGCCTTCAAATACTCAGATGTTTTGTCCCCAGGCCAGAAGGAGACCAGATGCCAATATCTTCAGATTCCATGATAAATTCCTTTCCCATCCGGCCTCCTCTTCTGAGGGCTTCAGAGAAGGACTGAAATAATTTGATGGTTTTCTGAAGTTTCCTGGTTGCAGTTCTCCTGGTAATGGTAATAGTTCAGTGGCCTCGTTCACACTGCCCAGGGGTACAATTACACCTTGAGCAGCTCTCCCAAGGAATTTCTTTAAGTGATGAATGGTGGTTGTTGTGTTTTCTTCTGTTGCAACTTCAGGTGACATCTGAATTAGCAACTAAAAATTAAGAATTCAAGAGGATTTCTAGTAACTGGGATGCCACTTACACTAGGGACACAGCTGAGCTGGCTGACTGGCAGGTGAATTATTGCAGAATTAATTTTAGTGTCCCATCTCTGTTCTGTTCTGTGACAGCAACCTTTCAGAAGGTGGAGTCAAGATTTGACATATGAAGTCCATCTCCAGAGAGCCCTCAAAGGACAATGAAAAGCTTGCTCCAAAAATATCCTTAATAATCTTTAGGAACAAGAGGAAATTCAGTTTTCCAAAGGTGGGGGGGTTTTTTGGTTTTTTTGTTTTGTTGTTTTTGGGGGGGTTTTTTGTCATAAGGTACAATACAGAAAAGCAAGGGAATATTTCAGAGCCTCATTTCCTGTTACTCATATACTGCAAACTGTCTTCAGCAGAAAGGGCTGAATATTCCCAAAGCCTAAATGAAAAAAATAATTCTTCCATGATTCCATGGAAGAATTTATTTATTCTTTATCCTTTGTTCTTTTATCTAAATCTACTTTCTCCTCAGACAGACTCCTTCATACCTGCACACAGGTTTACCTTCACACATCCTCACTGCAGCCTACCTAGGTACCATTTAGACCAACGTTTTACTTCCAGCTGGGCAGAGAAGCCAGCTGCAGAGGCAGGATTTTCTCCAGATGTGCTGACCTGACCAGGACAGGGGGTGCAGGGAATTGTTGCAGTCCCAATTGCCATAAGCACAACTGCAGTGCCAAGCCTGAGCCTCACCCCAGGCTACCATCAGGGATCCCTAATCAGCCCAGCTCATGGCTAAATGCATTCCTTCTCTTTGCAGATATTTCTGGGCAGTGATTGTTGCCTATTCAGGTAAAGGTTTCCAATGAATTCTTTTAAGGCCACTCCTTTTCCTTGCTTAATCCTTGGTTTTCCTTCTTACTTATTTCACAGCCCATCCCTGCTGCTGGGCCGAAGTAAAAACCCTCAGGGGGCACAGAAGCACTGGGACATTTCCCCTTTCCAGCCTGTCACGAGCACTTGGAGGCAGAAAAAACTGCCAGGCAGCGTCTCTGCAGAACCCTGATCCCTCTTCTCCCAGCATCCCCAACCCCACAGCCATCCCGTGCCCGGAGAAGGCAGCTGGCTGAGCTGCCACTTCCCTCTCTCCCAGCCCAAGTGACCTTAGTGTGAAGAAATGTTTTCCTGGTATTCAACCTACATTTCCCCTCGCCCAATTTATCCTATTGTTTCTACTTAACCCTTCCTCAACAGCCTCATCACCCTGAGAAGCTCTGACTGTGTAGCTGCCATGCACATTTCTGATACGATTTGGGGGCAAGTAAGTCAGGTCAGCAACAAACGTGGTGCCCCAACAGACAGGCGTGTGTTCCTACGCTTTTCTCCTTATTTTGGTCTTGAATTACCCTGTGACTTTCTGTTGGAAATCATCAACAAGAAAGGTAACATCAGTGGATCAAACCTATGGAGCGAGCCCCTTGCCCACAGGGAACGAAATCCACATCCCCCTGGAGCTTTCTGCGGGGTTTCTTTCTGCTTGGTTTGTTTGCCCCACAGCTGCTCCTTCTCACATGCAATATTCCCCATTGGAGGTGTACACAAAAGGAATGAAGGCACCAGCACAGCCTCTGCTTCAGACACAGCAGGATCACAAGAGCTGAGAAGGGGACAGTGGAAGCAGAAGGGTTGCGTTTGGAGCTTGCAGTTCCAAGGTGGATCCCTGCAAACCCTTCTGGGAACAGAGGGTACTGCTGCTGGTGTGGGGTACTCGGAAGCCAGCTGGGACTCAAAAAGCACGGTTGTAACTCTTTAAAGAGACATAAATAACCCTTTTAAGACGTAATTTATCCTGAGGGTATTAACAGGGAAGGTACTGGGATGTTACAAAGCACCTTCATGCTGTGTCTGACTACTGCTACCCACAAAAGCAAAACCTGTTACTAGCAAATTTCCTGGAAATCAGTTTGAGCTTTTTCATGTTTTCATGTTTTCTGTAAGTTTCCATTACTCCCTCCAAACACAAAATGTTTCTTTTAAAATACCCGAGATTAACAGAGAAACATTACAGAATGTTTCTTTAAGACTTTAAGAACCTCTTAAAGTACCTCTGCCTTGTGATCCTTTTTAACCCTTTAGTGCTTGTCACACTCTCCAGAGAGCACTTCATGTCCATACCCTTAACATGGGCATGTGAGATAGTACCTTTATCCTGCCAGATCTCCCCCAGGCTTCCTTCCCAGCGATTTACTGCCTTTCAGCCATCCAAAGTTATGTCCCAGGAGCCGTCTCCTTGGTCCCAACACTTCTCTTTACCACTGAATCAACCACAAGCAGAGCATTTCTTCAGCAAAACATGGTCCAAATTGGGCCTGTGCAAAGTTTTTACCTTTGTACAAGCTTGGGCATTAATTAGCAGATTTTCAGGACTTGAGGATGCTCAAAGCACTGTTAAAGGGTTAACGCCGAGGCTGTTTTCAGACAGTGAAAGGTCTGGCTACAACTTCCCTCTGTTTCCCTCTTCCTCCTCCCTTTCCCACCTTCCCTCCTGCTGCTTCTTTTATGGCTATATCTTTACTGTGCCTCAAAAAAAAATTGCCTCTTGACGGCCTTGTTTTCCCTTGACTGCTTGGGGCCATCAGAGATCCAGTCAGAGGGTGGCTTTTGTAATAAAGAAAGCTTCTTCCAGGCAGAGGAAGACACTGCCTGGGGCTTCTATATCCCCAGCCTTTCTATTTCTGGCTCTCCCTTTTCACAGGGCTTTGTTTGCTAAACCCTGCTCTCCCCCACGGGACATTAGTGAGCATACTTACCTCAGAAACCGAACAAACAGAAAAGCCCCCAACGAGTCTGGCACAGCCCACCCCAGAGATAAGGGGCATTGCATCTTACCTCTCTGCCTTTTCCACTTCCAGGAGACTAATTAATAGGAATGCCTTAGCAGCTTAAATCCTGCTCTATGGATTTCAATTTGCCTCTTGAGGTGGAAAGTAAAAAGTAATCCTATTTTCAATATAGACGGGGGTAGGCTGTGCAGACACCGAGCCCAGAGCAATCCGAGAAAGGTCACTGCAATGATGCGATGCATAGGCTCAGAGAGCCCTAAGGAGCTCTGGGGAGCTGGCACCAGATGTTAAGGCAAACTTAAGGGCCCCAACCCTTCCTCTGATTGCTGACAGAAGGATTTCAGCCCATGACATCGGCCCACAGCCCTCCCAACCCCAGCATCAGAGATGTGACTGCTGCCTGCCCCCACACGCTGGGTTGGGCATCCCTTCCCTTCCCTCCTGCCCTGTCCTGTCCAGCACAGCCGGGTATCGGCACCACCAGCAGCACACATACACACGGAATTCAGTGATCAGCCATCTCCTCAAATCCTTTACCATCCCCGTGTGTTCCAGGCCCTTCAGCCCAGTCAGGGCATCACCAGGGTGCCCTGCTCAGCAGCTGCCGGCCCCATTATCTCACCCTGGCTACAGCCATGCTTTGCATGGGTTTAGTGGCTTTGCCATCTTTCATCTTCCCAGTTCAGCAAGTTTCTGAATGCCAGGCCTTCCCCATGCCTGACTCACACACAGTACAAGCATCCTGAAGGCACCACCAGTGCTTCAATTTCACAGTACATTGTAGCATGGTGATCTGTTCTAAAAGCAGGGGAGTTTAGCTAGAGCAGGATCAAGCATCCAGCTCAACACCAGATTTTGAGACAATGCTTGAAGTTCCTTGTCAAGGTGCCTAAAACACATAGGATGGGTAAAGCATTGCAGTCTCTCAAGATCTGCACAGGAAAATGCAGATCTGGATCTAACTCCTCTTCTTCCTGAACCTTCTTCCTAAAAGTTTTCATCAGTCTTCCTGCAAAAGCTCTCTTTAGTCCAGTCTCATCAGTGAAGCACACAGCTAGCTGCTCTCCCATCTTGTGAGGGCTCCAAAGCTCCCTCCTGTAGATTTTCCATCAGTGGCTGTTTTGAACACTTTTTTCTGGTGTCTCTTGAAACAAGCCAGTGTTCAAGCACGGCCTGTCTGACACCTATCCCGAGGTCAAGCCAATTATTTCACTCCTTGCCCAGAGCTGCTGAGGCAGTCACAGTTTGCACCAACCTTTTAGCATTTCCACCACCTCCAGCCGAGTGCAGCCTGACTTGGGAAGTTTGCACTTTGTCACTGTTGACGCCTGCAAAGTCACCACAAGCATATGCCACCTCCCCAGCCCTCTCCTGAACAGCAAGTGCTTTTTATACTTCTCCCTTCCTGAATTTCATACAACTGGTCCTTCAGCAAGAAATTCTCTAATCTTGAATGCAAATTTCTCCAGGGTCTGACGCAGCAACATTTTGATAAGGTATTGATAGCAAGTGTGTAATGGTTTGCATCTACATGTGAAGTCATCATTTTCCCAGGAAGGGGTGGTCAGGGAGCTGGTTGTAATCTTGGATGGTTCTCCAGGCTCCCTGCTACCACCACCAATGATTGATCTGCCCATGGGTAGGTACTCTCCTTCACTTCTTGTCTTGCCAGTCCAGCCAGTTACTGCTTTTTGATATCCAGCCCATCTCTTCAGTTCTTTTGAGTTGAGCACTCACGTTTTCTCACCTGGCACCAAGCAGATGAGAAGACATTTATTTGTGTGCCCAAGCCACAAGTGCACACCTCTATCAGGTGGTCTAATTGCAGCCTGGTAATTTCCAATAGGGCAACAACAGTCTTGCCAAAACCAGCTCTTGGTTCCCTAAGCACTTGCTGCAGCAGGAACAGAGCTTCTCAGGGAGGAATCAAGTCCTTTTAATTTGACAGAAACCACTGAGCAGCTCTGCCAGAGCAACAATATTCCCCCACTGCTGGCCTGGATGAACACTGCGAACCCAGAGGTGAAGGACTTTCATAGCCCATTACCCAGCCTCCTGAGCCTTGCAGTTCCCAGCTGCCACACTGAAGTTCAGTCCCTGCTCTTTTTCTCCTCCAATCTCAGCTTGCAAACAGAGTGTGAAAACACATTTCCTCATCTTTAAGTGGGTTGTTGTTTTTTTTTTATTTCCTTCTCAGCATATCTGCTCCTAGCCCATCACCTTGAGGTTCAGGGAAGAAGACACTCAGCATTTCAGGAGAGGTCATGTTTAACCTCGTGCATGATGGAAGCTGGAAACATGAATTATCAGTAGCACTGGGGCATGAAGCTGAGAATAAGGAGTGTTGTAACTTGGAAACTTCAGACACAGCCACGGGAAGATGCAGTGAGGTGTTCTTTTATCTCATCTCAGATAACTCCCAGAGGGTCACTATCGTACAAACTGCTTGCTAAAAACCAGATACACCTTCAGCCTCACACAAGTTACAGGTTCAACCCTTCTCCCCCAGTTAAAATAATGATCAGAGAAGGTTATTGGAAATGTCAGAAAGTCTTGCTCCCGTCTTGAAACTCTGCAAGCTTGGTGACCCTCCTGACTACCTACACTTGCAAGGGAAGCCTGGCAGGTCCTGCATGCCAAGGCAGAAAATCATAAAATTATTTAGGTTAGAAAAGACCTTTAAGATGATCCAGCCCAACCATTAAATCAGCACTGCCAAGTCCACCCCTAAGCCATGTCCCTAAGTGCCACATCTACATATCTTTTAAATGCCCCCAGGGATGGTGACTGACCACTTCCCTGGGCAGCCTGTACAGGGCTTGACAACCCTTTTGGTGAAGAAGTTTTCCCTAATATCCAATCTGAACCTCCTCTAGTGCAACTTGAGGCCATTTCCTCCTATCCTGCTGTCCTGGACACACTCCAGCACCTCAATGTCTTTCTTGGGAGTGAGGGGCCCAAACACTGAACAGAGGATTTGAGGAGTGGCCTTACATCCTTCCCCTACCAGCAGCACAGCGGCATCTTATGGGTGTTTCCACCGATAGATACCAGCACAATTTGCAGATGAAAGCAGCATGTTGTCATTACTACTGCACTTTTTGGAGAGTGGCAAGGCTGAGGTTAAAGAATAGCAATGAAAATGAGACAGAAGTACAGAAGATGATCAGGAAAGTGAAGCAAAGTTTTGTCTGCTGTTACCAACTCAGGTCAGGATGTCCCCATTGTCAGTGAAAGCCCCTAGAAATGGGTCTTCAAAGGGCTGCCTAAAAGCATCCAAGATGCCAGGTTGGGGCTTACCAAAGCTACTTTCTTCCTCCATGTGAAATTTCCCATTTTTACTTACATTTAGCTGCTCAGGGCAAACTCCAGGAAATACCAGCTAAAACTGTGCTAAAACATGTCAACAGCACAAAGGGAAGAACACATTTGCCTGTCCCCAGCTCTCTGAACTCTTCTCCCAACCTGGCAAAGACTAAAGCAATTCAGACACTGATGGAGAGACTCCATTTGGGTGGAGGCAAGACCTGCCGTGCTGTCAGGTAGGATATGACTACAACTCCATAGTCCATTCACACACCCAAAGCCTGGACGAGCATCAGTCTTCAGGGAAACTTTGAGGTTTGATAGGTCCCTGAGCTAGGAAGTCAACCTGTGTCTTCCAGGAAAGCATCATTGTGTCGCTCTTCCCCCAGACGGGACACTCATCCGTGCACACTGGGACACCTCTCTTGCAATTGTCTTTTCTAAGCATCTCTCTCGAGCCCCTTCCCAGCCCAAACACTTTCTAATGAAGTCAAAACCAAAGGTTTAGCTCTGACCACAACATGGTTCCTGCCTTCATATCAGAGGCCAGTGCTGCAGGTAATACCTCCCTGCCAGCATCAAGATATTTATTACAGCACAAAGACTGGGAGGTGGCACTTGCCGCAAAGAGCTCAGTCTAATAGGTAGAGAGATCCATGATCCTCATTTAGGCAGGAGGCCAGTCAAAGCCTGGAGGATGACAGGATTTTCCTGGGAAGGCTATGGCTCTCCTCAGTAGCACGTGATAACCTGCTGCACCACCACACTTCTGTGCCTGCTCAGCACCACTGACCCACACAGTGTTGTCTCTGCACCACTGAGCAGCACGTACCTGGTGCAAATTAATCTTCTGACATCCAAAATCTGGCACTGTCACATGACTCCTGGACTGCAGGAGGAGGAGCAGCAGGTCTCAGTGACTGGAGCCTCATTTAAATGCTGCATGCCCACTCTCAGGAGCTGAAAACACACCAAGTATGAAGGACGAGCAGAGGGAGCAAGGGGATTACTCGGGATGCTCAGGGCAGTTAAAGCAAGCAGGCGTGAAAGTTTTGCTTTGGTAGAGGTCCTGCAATCTGGCTGACACATCCAAACTCTCCACCTGGTGTGCATCCTCACTTGGATCAACACCCTTACAGGGTACTTCCTAATGGCCTATTGATTTCAACAGATGTCCCAGTAAATGTGTTAGAGAGGAAACAACACACCAGCAGCAACGGCAAGTTCACGTGCTAATGCCCCCCTGTTTGGTGCAAAAGGGAAAATGAGTTTGGAGAGGGGAAGTTGTTAGCAGGTCAAGGGGATATTAGCAATTCTGGCAACAAGCAGCCTGCCTCAGAGCAGGGGTAACAGGGGCAGGCACAGCACAGCCTCCCCTGTGATCTGACCCCAAAACCAGGGTCACCTCCTTGTTCTCCTTCCCAAGGCTGCTGCCACCCTCCCGACATATCTCTATCCTTGGAGGAAACATCACTTGCCAGGGCGAGGCACATCCCAAAATCCACCTGCCTGCCAGTTCCAGGTAGGGGACGACCTCCTGCTGGCCGTGGTCCAGTGAAAGCACCAGGCCTGAGGAACACAGTGTGGGGCAGAGCAGCTCAGCCACATGAGCAGGAGTGTGGCAGGCAGCATTCCCTGGAGCAGCCTCTGCCAAGCAGCAGAGCAAGGACTGGATTTCTATTCTGGGGCTGTCTGTGCTTCATGCTCGGTGCGACAGCCTCAAAGGGGAGTTAGTATTTATAAGGCTCCAGTCACATCATCCTATTGTTCACATGAAGTCAAGAGGCTGCTGGGGAGAGAGGAAGAGAGAGCAAAGCATCCCAGCAGGCTGTCCCAGCCGTGGCTCCCTGCCAGCAGTGGTACTTTGCAGGGAGGAAAAGCAAACAGCACAGTGATGTAGGTGATTGTCCACCTCCTGCCACGGAGCAACACAGAGAGGGCAGTCAGATGCTGGGAGCACAGCTCTCTCCTCCCCAGGTGTCTTCTGATAGTGGAAAAGGCAAAAAGGACAGGGGAATACTTTTTCCCTCTGGCAATCTATAAGCTTGCATCTATAAACACACTCCAAAGTCCTTGTAGACCAAATGACAGGAGCTTTAAAGGCTTTTGAGTGATGTCAGCTTCTCAGCTGGTCCAAAGCCATCCCTCCTCCAGAGCCATTCTGTTTTCTGATGCACACAGATCAATCTCATGCCACAAAGAGGCCCAGTGCCTTCTGCACGAGCAAGGAAAGGAGCCTCCTACAAAGGGAGGGGATGCCAGCAGGGCCCCAGGAAGAGGCAGCAGACCCCATCAGCCCACCCTACCCAAGCCACACACAGCAGGGGGGATGGAGAGCACAGCAGAATCAGGAGAGAAGAAAACAAGAGCCTCACAGAGGGAATCTGGGGAGTAAAAGAGAATACAGGACGGGAGGGTGAAGCAGATGTGGCAAATGGAAGCTAGAAATGGGTCCTGTGCACACAAGAGCCCTTAATAAGAAGCAGCACAGAATGAATAAAAGCTGTGTTGGGGCTTACCTTAGAGTGTTGCTCTTCAGCACTGCACAGCACCTCTCCTAAACACAGAGGAAACCATTTTGCTCTTGAGAGGAGGAAGGGGCAGAGACAAAAGAAAGGTAAAAAAAGAAAAGATCCTGCAGCAGTACTGAGCCACAGCTGAAGACAAAGGCCTTTTATAGGCAAGACAGCCAGGTGAAGGGACTGCAGTAAAACTCTCTGATTATTTTCTTCACCTGTGCTAGGAGAGACTTGCACCTCCTGGTGCTGCACAAGAATGAATGCAATGAAGAGGATGAAGCACCAAGATGATAAAGTGATGGGGGTTGTGCAAGTTCCCACCTAGGTAGAACTCTCTGTTTCAACTCAATCTGCAGTGGAAATTGTTTGGTCACTACTTGTTCCTAGATTTTGAAGCCTCCCAGAATCTGTACTTGAGGGACCACGTTGACTTGATGCAGGTTGCATCACAGTCTCTGTTTTCCCATGGATTGGGACTCAGCATTTCCCATGAACAGCATGAGAACAGATTGCAATCATTTTAGGCAAAATGAGGTACACATGCACAGCCTGGCCTGTGAGAAAGATCCAGCCTCCAGTTTTGACAGTCAGCTTCAGAGGACCCAGAATTTCACCTGCAGTATTTGCTGACCTATCAAGCAATTAATTGAATGAGAACTTCTGCTGCTCTATACCTTTGGCACGGATTTATACACGATGTTTTAAGAATTTTTTGTTGTTGTTTCCCTTCCCCATTTTATTTCCTCTTTAAATTCCAAGACAACTGCCTGTGTGCAAGGATAGCAGCTGTTTTATTCCTGGAATTAGCACTCAGTTACCGGCCAGCCAAACACTGGGCTTTCTGCAGGAAACTTGGCTTTCCTGATTTGTTGCTCTTTTCCTTAGGCTGAACTTAATGTCTGCTAGAGCCAGAACAGACATTTAGGGTTTTGTCTATGGAAAGAAAGAGTTCACTCCTTGTCAGCAGCAACGTGGGACCTTTCAGAAGCAGAAATATTTTCACTCTTAGGTTTCAGCAAGACATTTTGGCTGCATTACGAACCCAAACCTTTGGCAGAATCGCACAGGCAGTGAGACAGAGAGAGAGGGACTTAATGGGAAAATGAAGAGCAGAGGGGATCAGAGCTCAGTGCTGCACTAAGTGTGCAGGAGTCCTTCCCACACAGCCCTCACTGTTGGCACAAAGGCAGGGAAGGGCTCAGACTGCACTACCTGCTCTTCATGTAGAACAACTCCTCACATCACAGCGGCTGCACCTCCACAAATGTCCCACAGAACTCACACAGAAAACCCAAAACCCATTCTGGGAGTTTGGGATTTGGATGTTGGACCGACAGCGAAGCTATGGAGAGAGCCCTGTACATGCACCTCCTCTGTGGGAGGGACAGCTGGCTGGGAGAAGATCAGAGTCAGCAGCTGGGGAAGTGCCTCGGGTAGCCAGAGGGCTGTTCCAGAGGGCTGGGGGCAACTGTCACTGTGCTTGCATTGCCACGGGCCTGCTGAGACCAGAACACATGATGTGACAGAGCTCCTTTTCTCCTCCAGGAGCCAGGAGGCCCAGTTAAGTCCAAACACACTCAAAGTAAGTGCTGAAACCTCTGGATGTTGATCCAGTACTAAGTGAAGCTTCTAAAACCATTAAGTTTTCTCATTTCTGACTGTATTTATCTCCTTTGCCCTCTGCTCAACTGCCTTTTTTCCTTCCCTTCCCTCTCCACCGTGTCCATGTGGAGACTTTAGCTGGTCCTGGAGCCTGCACTCCTCAGGAGTCATCCCATTAAAGGCCCAGCTGTCCTACAAACACTTCTAGGGCCCCAAAAGCTGTAGAACTGCAGATCACAGATGAAAATGAGGAGAGGAAGAAGAAAAAGAGAAAGGGTAGAGCTTCATCATCTCCTCCTGCCCCACCCTGGAGCTGCCAAAGGCTTTTCCAAGCAAGGATGGAAGGCTGGGAGAGCCAAGCACAAGTGATTGCAAATCAGATGTTCAGATGAAAGTGGTGATAGGTTTTGTTTTGGCACTGAGTTTTTCCAACACCAAAAAACCCCACTGAATAAGCATGGTTTTGATCATGGATCTTTGCAATAATATTCTGCTTAGTTTTAGTATGACCCGGGTTCTCTTTTCCTTTCATGTCTGAACCTTCAGCTTACTTTACTTTCTAAAGATTTACTCTGGGGGAGGAAAAAAAACCAAAAGACTGGAAATGCTCCTTTTCGTTTAAAAGGAAGCTGAGACTCCCTAACAATGAGATGACTCCAGCAGCTGGGCTTTTAAGGACACTCTGGAAATTACCAGACTCCTGATAAAATCATAGGAGTTGGAGAGGCCAGGCCGTATTTCCCCTGCACAATTACAATTCCTTTGCCTGTGGGTATTGCTGTGTTGAAATGCCGCTAAAGTTCCTGCTATGTCATTGAATTTGCATGCATTTCTTTTCGATTCTTTCCTTCTCCAGCCCCTGCCAGAGAGTAGACATTCCTGAAAATCAACTAACCACACTCCCATAACTTTACAGCCTGAAGACCTTGAAGCAAATGAGCCTTGAAGAGTAATTGAAGAATTACAGGCACCAAATGATGCTGAATTCTGCAGCACTTAGCGGACGCTGCTTAGTGGCTGGATTTGGGGAAAAACGCTGAATAACAGGAGAAAAAAGTCGCTTCTCCAACTGATAAAGTAATGCTAATAAAACTCTGGCTGTTTTGAACTCTATTAGCAAAAGAATATGGGATTAAACAGTTAAACCTGCACTGGGAAAGGTCAGATTTACGCATTCCCCTGACACATCTGCATTGCTGTAAGAGGTGCTGAGAGCAATCACACACCAAATCCAAGCACTTCAGCTAACAAGCATCAGCCAGGATGTACCAGGTCTTGGAGACAGGTGTGAGCCAATGTTCCATTCTGGTGGCTCAGATGCTGTGGGGTGCATGGACCTTAACCAAGATGCATCTTCCTAGCAGGATAAATTAAATCCTATTGGCTGCAAGAGATCATTTTTTCTATTTAGAAGACATCCCAACAGCATCATCACTGACCGAGCCAAGAGGAAAGCAGCAGCAACAGAAATAAGAAATTAGAAATAAATAGAGAGAAACATGGTGGATAAGTGTTCAGTGATGCCTGGTGATGTATGTTCATTGCAGGGGGGTTGGACAGACAACCTTTAAAGGTCTTTTCTGAACCAAACCATTCTATGATTATATGTTCACTAATTATTGACCACCTCTGTGTCTTCATGTGCAGGGTGTTTCTGCACATTCTATGAACACCCTTCATTATTATTATTATTATTATCATCATCATCATCATCATTATTTCCATTCTTTACAGGTAGGAATCAAGCTGAAATGTTAGTATTAGTTAAGAAATTAACGTAGGAAATCAGCAGCTTGCTCAACATGACACAGGAAATGGGTGAGGACTGAGGGATGGGAAGCAGGTGTTCCCCTGACCAGACTGTCAGGTTGTAGGTGGCTTCCTGCCAGCAGCTTGGCATTGCATAGGACCCATAAAACACAAGGCTGCTGTAATGTTTGGAGGTCCTCTTCCCCAAAACAGTGATATTTTCCACGGACAAGAACTTGGAGAAAGGCAGGAAGGGAATGGGGGAAGTCTGGGTGCTGGTTATCAGTGAGAGTGGCAGACGAGGCAGTGGGAAGAGCAGGAACTTTGGTGGGTTGACCAAGAAATCCCCAAAAGCAGCAGTACCTGAAGGGCCTGGCATTCCCAGCAGGTGAGAATGAGCAGCACACGGCTCAGGTGTGCCAGCAAGAAGAGCCCTGCTGTGGCATCACGAGTGCCAATAACCCTGTCACCCACACAGCATCACTTCACCCAGGCGCAGAGACTCCTCGCTTCCCCAAACTGCGTGCCAGGTTTCCCAGTGCCCACTCCCACCCTGCTCCGTGTCCATTGACCCCGTTCCTGAGCTTCCCACACAGGCTGGAAGGATGGGATAGCAGTGAGTGCCTCAGCACGTGGTGAAGCAAGAGCTTGAGGGAGGATGGGGAGGAGGGAGGGATAAGTAGGTGACAGTCTAATTAAGGACCGCGTGATAACGTCTGGCTCCAGCAGCCGGGCTGCAGGCATTTCCTGGCCGCGGGATGCTGCCAGCTTTGCCTCCTCAAAGCTTGCCCTCGCACAGCTTTGTAGTCCTTGGCCACAGCCCCACCGGGCTGATGGAGAAGTGTCCAAATCCATTGTCCTGCTTGCGTGCCCACGGGGAGGTGGAAGCAGAGGCTTTAGGTTACCTTTTGGCTTGCCCCTCGTTGCTGGGTGTTTAAGCACAGGTGTCTGCTGCTGTTGACACTGAGTGATAAGTGGAGACATTTTTTCCGTCGGAAAGAATCTCAAGAATTTCCCTGTTCTCTTTTTATTCTTTTTTTTTTCCCCTTCTGCATGGTGGTAAAGAGCCTGTTACTGGGGAGGGGGTGGGGGAGGCTGGCACGAGGCAGAGGTGAGGTGGCCCTTATTTAAAAATTAGATCCCCCTCCATTCCGTTCTCACAAGCATAGCCGCTCTGGCCTCAAGCTTAAAATTCTTGTTTAAATTAGCTATTCCTCCCTTTCTGCACCCTCAGCTGCCTCTAATAGCTGGTCCTTAATGCTCCAGTCCCTGACTCGCAAACTGATTCCCCAAAACAGCAGCCAGCAGCCACCTCAGGGGATTAATTATCGCTCCAGAAGCTGGAGGAGCTGCGGTTCCTTCGGTGTAGTCTGTGATGCTGAGGCTGAATTTGCATCTTTGCATCCGAGCTCACAGTTCAGCCCCCTCCTTGACCCCTTCACAAAGAAGGGTTAAACACTCAGAGCTTGGTTTAGCGGCTGGGAGAAGAGTGTTTGGATGTCGAATATAAAAACAACACCTTTCCAAAGGGGAAAAAGAAGACATGAGCTGGGAGAGGGCCCCCCTCCCCTTGCCCATCTCGTGACACTGACCTGCCACCATAAAACACCCCAGGCTGCCATTACCAGAAAGCTCCTATTGTACTTTTCATGCTTTACTGTGTCTCAGCTCTGTTTCAGGTCATTTCTTATGCCATTCAAGCGGGTTAGAATTTTTCCCCCAAAAGAAACCAGTCCTGCCTTACTCTGGCACACCTTGGGGAGCAGGAGGAAGACCCAGTGACCCCCACACGTGTGCTCACACACCCTCCCAGGGCTGTCACCACGGGAAAACCTGGTCTCCCAGGGAGCTGAACATCCACACCCACGTGTGCAGCCACGTGTGTGCAAACACCAGAGGCTGAGGTGCTCCAACACGCAGGGACATATCCCAGCACACGCAATCGCTGCCCAGCAATGCTGCCCAGCCCCTTTTGCTCTCCCAGGACTTTGCTGGAAAGCAGACAAGGCACCCCCAGCCCTCCTGCTGGTGCAGCGTGCCAGAGGGCATCTCCTCCTCTTGGGGCCACGGTGACATTGATAAGCAGGCACCGTCCCCAGCATAGGATGGAAAATACAATTAATGTGCTTTAAAAACCCCTGGTGTAGTGGAAAGCAGGCCCAGGGGGACTAAACCAAGCAGCCTGGGACACCAGCTTACCTAACACGTTCAGTGGGGCTTGGCCACCACACAATTGCCTGTGTCTTCAGCTCCTGCAGCAATTAGCTGGCTCTGGTCATCAGCTACCCCTGCCCCGGGAGTGGGGAGGCACAGGGTCCCCACCACTGTGTTTCCTGGGAATCTGGGCTAGCACAAAGTCAACAGGAGTTATTTTCATGGTTAAATTATTAAAAAAACCCCTCACTGCAGTGCAATTGTCACCTCTCTCTCGTCTGCTCACGGGCTGGGGAAATGTTGGTGGCAGTGAAGCTGGATGGGTTGGGGTCCTTGCTGTAGAGGATGCCAGCTCTTCTGGAGAGGACACGACCCTGGGGTTCAAAACTCATAAATTGCCCTTTTTCCCCGCTCACCTCCAATCTGCTGTGCGGGGCTGAACATCCTCACCCTCAGGCAGCTGGTGAGCTTCCCCACCCATCCCTCCCATCTCAGGGGAGGGGAACAATGGGGGATAAGAAGGAAAAGGCAAACAAGGCTTGTTTTGAACAAAAGGATAAAGAGGCCAAACCACAGATGAAACATTACCACTTCAAAGGGGTAAAAAAATAGATAACAACATTAGTCACCACCAGTTAACGACCTGCAGCCTCCACAGCCTGGGGGGGGGGGGGGGGGGNAGGAGCCTTCCATCCTCCTCCTCATCCTCCTCCTCCTCCTTCCCGTCCTCCTGCCCCTGCTCCTGCCTGTTTATCATATGGTTTATGACAACACAACTTGTTAAAGGAATTATGCAACTGAGCTCCTAACCCTTTCCACGCTGGATTTTTCCAAAGCTTTATGCTTATCAGGTAATTGTGCTGGAGACACCAGCTACCTGTCACAAGCCCTGTGGTGTGGTCGGTTTTTTTAATGAGGCCTCATCTCCTTAATTGCTTGCCTGCTTTGTTGGGAAAGCTTAGTCACATGAGTGCGAAGGTAATCCAGGAAAAGTGCTATCAGTGCGCCCAATTCCGGGGGCTGGCACTGCCTCTGGAATTGAACTCTGCCCACAGCCTTGGGACCAGCATCCCAAGCGGGCACTCGGTGAGGGGACATCTTTACACCTCGCCAGGCAGACTGGTGTTGGCTCTGCAGCTCATGGTCCGTGTGCCCCGTAGGAAACTCATGTCCTAACACGTGCTGGCAGATTTGTTCCAGGAGCTACCAGAGCAGCATCCTCCAGCAGAGGCAGATGTACCTCCAGCCTTGCTCCATCCAGACGCACCAGGGCACCACCCAGACCTCCCCGGGTCCACGGCCCCTCACCGAGGGCTCACCGTCAGCAGGGACCAGCCCTGCCCTGCCCTGTGCAATCACCTCAATTTGGACTGTGAAATTTGGACCAGAGTAGGTTCCCAAATGCCCCTTAGGCTGCCAGCAAGGGGCTGGCACATACACACACAGAGCAAATCTGTTATCTCTGTTAGAGTAACTCCCAAGAGAGGCAGCACCGTGGCAGGTTTTGGGCTGGGCAGACACAGGGTGAAGGGCACAGTGCATGTGAGTGTGTGCTTGCACAAAGCAGCTGGGTGGGTAAAACCCAGCTCCCACATTTGCAAGAAAATCATTACCTGCTATTTCAGTTTGCTGGTTTCAGACTTTGCTCCAATTTGGTGTAAAACAAATAAAATCACCTACAAAAAAACCCACCCTCCTCACTGCAGCCCACTGGGTCATCTCACCCAGCCTCAAATCTTCTGGTAAACAACGCTCATAGTGACAGACACCAGGCTGCTCCAAGCCTCTGCACACGTTTGTAATATGTAACACAGCGTATGAAAACTATATCTCTGTATAATTAGGAGTGCTCAGAGCGGTGACTCAGACATTCCAGTGCACTTTCTTCGTGTCGTTAGTGTGCGAAATCTAACTTTACTCATTTTTTCCAACGACTTTGGACTTTAAAAACAGTAATTAGCAAAGTCAACTTGTTATCAGCTCCTGTCGGTTACTCGTCCTCCTGCCAGTCCTCCACTGTGTTTTGGTCACAGGCAAAGCTTTGGCAGTCATTTCCCAAGACTTGCTTTGGTCCAGAGGACCAGGGCAGCCAAGTGAAGAAAATAGGTGCCAAACCTGAAGCCCTTCCACACATCTTCGTGTTAAGCATTTGGTCATTGAAGTAGCTCTAGACTTGGCCTTTATGTAACACGGTAAATAGCAGGTAAGACATGAAATAAAACTTTAGAGGCATCATTTTTTCACTTCTCCTTTTAGTTACCACTAGGCAGGCATCAAGAGATGGAAAGTGAAAATACTGTGCTCTCATTGTTGTGCTTCTCCTACCGTGTTTCTTACGGTGCCTTTCATCTGTGCTGCTCACAGCTGGCTTTACTGCCCATCCATTGTCACACACTGCTGCTGCTTTCCACTGCTGATGGGTGCTCTGCCCTTCTATGAAACGTTTCCAAGGGTGCTACACAAGCCTGTGCTTTGTGAGAGGCAAGGGAAGCTGCTGGCCCCTGTATTTCCTTCCCTGGTGGGATAGACTGGTTGTGAGACCCCAGGAGAGGAGGCTGAAAGACCAGCATCCCCCTGAAGTCTGTGGGGAGACTCTTGTCCAGCCAACCTGCACAGGTGAGCCACCACTGATAGTACTTCGACTGACGTGGGTAGGAACAGAAAAACGCTCAAGAGAAATACTTAAGTCCACAACATTTTAATATGAAAAATTAGAGTGGAAATAAGAACATTTCCTGAGAAACTGAGGTGATTCCTGGTGAGCAGATTGTGCTTGTCTGCCATTTGTCAGGGTGAATCCCTGACACACACAGAAAGATGGGGCATTGTGCAAGACCCATCTACATCCAGAGGGTTTTGCTGTGGGAGCAAGGGAGCAAACAGGATCAGGCCCTACAGCTGGGCTGCAGACCAAAGACCCAGAGCCTCTTTAACCTTCTTGATCTGTTTTCCTCAGCTCAGGTGGGATGAACCTCATCAAGAGTTTGTGAATTATCTGCATGTGTTTTGTCCCTGCCACCTCTCCTTCCATCTCCATGGTCTTCATTGCAGTCTTGCTGTGTTTTCCTCTTTCTTCCTGTTTGCCATTGGGGTTTTTTTCACCCTGTTGTGTCACTTCATGTGACTGATGCCATGCTGGTTTGGGGTTATCTATCAAGAAATGTGAATTTTCTAGCAAATTCAGTCCACTGGGCACACACAGAATGGCTGGCCATGGATGCATAAATCTTTTTACACTATAGAAGTGGGGGAATTGACATGTGCAGGGGCAAACCCAACAAGGTGAAAGCACAAAAGAAACGAGGGGCGAGGTTCAGGTCATCTGGATTCAGCTGCTTGAAAGCTGGGCATGCAAACCCATAAAAACACAGAATGGTTTGGGTTGGAGGGGACCTTAAAGATCATCTAGTTCCAGCCCCCTGCCATGGACAAGGGCACCTTCCACTAAACCTGGCTACTCAGAGCTCCATCCAACCTGGCCTTGAACACTTCCAGGGATGGGGTATCCACAGCTTCTCTGGGCAGCCTGTTCCAGAGTCTCACCACCTCAGAGTAAAGAATTTCTCCTAATCCCTAATCCAAACCCACTCTCTTTCAGTTTGAAGCCATTCCCCCTGCCCTGTCACTATAGGCCCTTCTAAATAGTTCCTCTCCATCTTTCTTGTGGGCTCCCTTCAGGTACTGGAAGGGTGCAAATAGATTACCCTAAAGCCTTCTCTTTTCCAGGCCGAACAGCCCCAGTTCTCTCAGCCTTTCCTCGCAGGAGAGCTGCTCCACCCCTCTAATCACCTACATGGTTATCTCCATCTTCTTGCTGGCCTGAGGACATTCTTTCCAGATAGGCTGTTAAGATGATTCACCTTCTGGAGATGTTTACTTCCTTCCATGGAATACAGGAGGAGACCTAACAACTACCTCAGACTAAACACACAGATTCTAATTACCATGGAGGCAGCTTAGCATGACCAGCCCAGTGCCAGGGGGGGAGGTGGCATCACAGGGTCTGCAGGTTTTGAGGTCGTTTTTTCCAGAGTCTGGAGTTTTGCTGGCTCTCTGGGTAAAACTCAGCCAAACAAACCGTCTCTTCTGACAGCAGTGGTTCTGGAGATTTCTTCTGATCAGGTTTCCTCAAAAGTGACTGCTGCTGCGTCACACCAGGAACCTTCCCTGTAGACAAATGTCTAAGGTTTGTTGGAAGAGACAGGTATGGAAAGTCACTGGTGGCAAGTCCCTATAAAGAACGAAATACTCACTTAAGTTAAATATTATACTTCATGGATTCTGTGGCCAATATTATTTTACAGAGGTCAGGAATAGTTACAGAGGTTTAGTTGCTCAGATCAAGTGAGGCAGAGATAGCAAGCCCTGGAGAAATGGCTTGGGCTGCTACTGAGAGAAAGTAGAAAGGATTCTGTATGGAAAGGACCACATGGACAGGGCGCAGCAAACAGGCAGCTGAGAAAGGCCCTGGAATGGCCAGGACAGCTCGGGAGTCCATCTGGGAGCACCAATGGGGTGCACAGTAGAGTGCAGGACGGCTCTCTCCTGCCCCATATGAATGCCCACAGGCTCTTACCTCTTCCACACACAGGCACCCAGAGCAGACCCAGCCAGGAATCCACATCCGAGTGCTGAAGATTTGGGCAAATCCCATTTCGGCTCAGCTGAGAGCCCCACGTTTAGAGACAGGTCATGAGACTGCACACTACAAAGTCCCTTTGTCCTTGGGTGCAGGGGATAATACCCCCAGCCCGATCCGCTGAGCCTGGCAGGGACTGGAGAGCCCCTGCAAAGCCCCCCCGGTCCTACTGTCAGAGCAAGTTTACGCACAAGACCCTGCTCTGAAGCTGCCTCTGTCTTCCCCTCTTGTGAAGGTATCCCAAATCCCACCAGGTGGAACATTACTGGGTTAAACCCAGCCAATCAGTGTCAGAATGCGCCAGTTACTCAGTAGGCTGTGCCGAGGGTTAAGCAAGCTGTGGGCACCGGAGCACACACGCACACACGCACAGAGTTCTCTGGCGCACGGGAAAAGTTTTTCCCACCCGAGGGAAGATGGAAAGCAGCTCCACCTCTGCTGCTTGCCCCACCACCCACCTTCAGCCAGGTCACCTGCACCCCGTGGGACCCGGGGTTGGTGTCCCCCGGGCACCGAAGAGGCGCCGTTCCAAGCAGGGGAAGCGTGGCCGCAGCTCTCGGGGCAGCAGGGGTCAGCCCTCAGCCCCGCCGGCAGCAGCCTCGGCAGGCTGGACACCGCCGGCAACAACTGCAGTGGAAAAGAGCTGTCAAACACCGCCCAGGAAGGCTCGTGCTTGACAAATATTTGTTGAGCTGATCTGATTGTAACCTGCCTGGCTCATACCTCTGAATGCAGAGAACCTGTGGGGAAGAGCTCAAATCCCTGTAATGCAGCCTCCCTTTTTCCCTGCCCCGGCGCAGCTGGAGAGAGCTGCCAACCTGAGCCACCTCCTCAGCCCAGCTCAGCACGGAGAACGGCAGGAGCAGGTTGTTGCCTGGCAGTGACCACACTGGGATTATATCCCTGTGTTTCCCCTTGTGCTGACCCTCACCTCTGCAGTCCAGAGCCAAAGGCACCGGGAGATGTGACCCTGGCGGAGGTGGGGAGCTGCCTGGCCGGAGCTGGACGAGGCTCTGGCTGCTGCTCCATCCCTGCAGCAGAGCTGCAGGCTGTGTGCATGAGGCTCCCAGCATCTGTGGCAGGGCACCGTGCACACAGCATGTGGCCACGAGCACCCCTGGGCCAGGGGATGTTTGGGAGAAAGGCAGGACACACTCTGGGACAGATGGGGCAGGAAATACCTGGGCTCCTGAACTGGCTGAGGGCAGAATAAAGAAGGAAGCACTGAAAATGAAAGCAGAGCTGCTGTGACATTTTCATGCTTGGCTTCTGACATCTCCTCCCTCTCATACACTCGACTTCCTTGCTTATTTTTATCAGATGAAGCTGATGGTCGCTGCTACGGTAACCCTGTGTGGTTACAGCTCTGGCAGGGAACGAGTGCTCAGTGCATGCTTCCTTTGTGGCTTCTCTCCCCGCGCAGTCTTCCCACCCCTCAGGGCTCTCAGAGCAGTGGGTTTGACTTTGTTCCACCTCAGCTGCCTGCTGTGATGGGCGGAGGTTCACCCCTCCAGGCTCTGTTCCCTTGCCCGCCAGCCACGGCTATCTTCCATCTCTTCTTGCCCTGTCTTTGCTGTCTGCGGTGGGCAATGTACAGGTCTGTGACCCGAGCATGGGGATGGGGGTTTTTGTTTTAACGTGGAAAAAGCAGAAGAGAACTTTCACAGAGTTGGTAATACGGTGTGGGAGAAAAAGCTCTTCATTGACAGGAAAAGGTCTGATTTGAAACAACAAAAAAAATTACTTCTCTAGCTTCGAGCCCAATCCTTCCCCTTTTACCTATTTTAGGGAAGGTGGGACCAGAGAATAAAGGAATCTCTTCCCCAGCTGGTCTGTCTCCAGTCCTGACACCCAAACTGCCCCAGCCTGCTAGCCCAGGCTTTCAGCTCATGCTGTGGCCACCAGCACAGCATGACACAGTCGAGCCCCACTCGTCTTTTCCTCCAGATGAACTTGCACTGAGCAAAAGTTGGGAGCTGCAGAGGTCAGTGGGTATCCCAGGGTATGTCCTGGCACCATTTCCAGCCCTTCAGGCACAAAACCACGGAGCCACAAGGACCTTTGGCAGAGCAGCTCCCCACTATCACACCTAACAACCCCACCCACAGTGCCTCCCTCACTTTGCAGCAGCTCCTGTTCTCTCCATCCCTGCTCATCATCACAGAAACACACACAATGCTCCCACCAGTCCCAGGCATTTCCTGGGTGAAGCAGGTTTTTCTACACTCAGTTCCTCCCTAGGTGATGGGCATGAAGCCTCTTCCCCTCTCCTCCTAAAAACAGCACTCATAAGCCTTCATTTGTGTAAGGATGAGTTTGATTCAGCAGAGCTTCTCTGGAGCCAGGCTTGCACAGCCCTTTCTGCAGGTGGACGATCACTGGAGCTGTAGAAAGTGACACATTTTTAACCCAAGTGGCTCAAAGGCGATGTCACTGTGCTGCTGACCCTGCTGGCCTCTGGGAAAGCCCAGGATGGGCCTTGGCACAAGGGATGTCCCACACACTGCCCTCCTGCTGCAGAGACACTGACACAGACACTGCTGAGCGTGAGGCACCAGGCAGGTGCATAACTAAACTCTGCTGTGCACTCCCAGATCCAGACACAGATCTTTGCTGTCCAAACACAAGCAGAAAGGCATCACTTGGACCATGAAACACCCAGAGCTTTTCTCCTCATGTAAGGATTTACGGATAGCAATTCCTCTTGTTTATATAGAGATGTGTAGTGCTCGGGATTGCTTCCTGAGAACTCGGAGCATGTACATTACAGGCTGTTGCTCCTCACATCCCTTGGTTTCTTCCAGGTGACTAGATTTGGAGGATTTTGTTTTAGTTTTGATTGTGCTTCAAGGCATCTCAAAGCAGATCAACATCACAAGAATGAAAACTCCATGTCCTCATCTGCTGGGAACTTCCTACAGGGATTAAAATTGGGAAGAGACAGCTCACCTGAAAGAAAATTCATCTTCTCCTGTTGCTTGCAATGACAGTAAGTGTGGTTACACCAGGGCATGACTTTGACCTGCACCAAGGGGACCTGTATCTTAGGGGTGGCTGCTCGCCCCATGCAGTGCTGGTGAACTATCTTTGCACTTCCACAAAGCAAGAATTTCTCCTGTCTGCATCCAAATGTAAGCAAAGTCAGATGCCAGCAGTTCATGTGCAGGGGTTCAAGTGACTCTGGGCTTTGATGAAGCCAAACAGCAGTGGATGCACACTGAACACTGCAAATGAAATATCTGGGAGAGGGAACTAAGCAGGACAGCAGTGCACAGCTGGCTGTGTCTTCAGTTTCAACTACAGGGCAAAACTTTGAGGAGGACAAATGCCTCAGGTCTAAATGTGAGCCAGGAGCAACATGGCTCTAAGTGCAAAGAAAGGTCTTTATGCCACCCATCATTGTTTTGGGATGACTAAGGCTCACCCATTCAGCAGCAAGCCCATTTTCCTTTCATGATCCGAGTTCCAGTTTGGCCACAATAGCTGGAGTCAAGGAGCAGGGAAGAGCCTCCTTCCCACCAGCACTGCTCCAGGCTGATACAGGGCAGTGTATCAGTGTATCTGAGCAAGTCCCACTCAGAAGCCAACACTTCTGGTCTTGCCCCAAAACAGGATGATCCATCAGGATTCATTCTCCATTCTGATGCGAGCCTGAAAAACCTGTTGCTGTGAAGCACATGGAAGCAGCAGACAAGTTCAATACATTTGCACTTTCCTTAACCAGTGCTGTATTTTTAACAAAAACATTCTGGGTCAAGAGTAAACATCTTCATTTTGGACCAGCACATCTGGGTGTCTTGGAAACGCTGCAGCAGCTTCTACAAGGCAAGCAAGTTCATACCCAAGGAGAGGAAGAAATCAAAGCACCTCTGCTAGAAGTTGACTGAAGAAAAGGAGAGGTCAGCTTTAATACTGCATTTGTTTCCATGGCATAAAACATCCATGAGGGTTGAGCACGATACAATTCATCTTTGAACTGTGGGGCTCCCATGGAGCATGCCCTCAGTTCAAGCATTAAATGGAAGGGTCATTAGTTAGTGTATTTAAACTAGTCTCATGCAAACATAGCACTCCAGCCTCAGCTGAGCTTGTTTGCCTAGGTAAGATTAGAGTGTTAGCTGCCAAATCACAGGAACTTCTATCTATGTACCTTAAAGATACGGGTATTCCAGGGTATTTGCTTCTTATCACCTGGTTTTAGTGGAAAATTTAATCCCATTAAGTACACAGTTTGAATTACTGCATCCTGGCCTGGTCAGACTTTACACCCAGAACAGTGCCTTGGTACCAGAGAAGCTCAGACTCACGCTCAGAAACACCATTTCCTCCAGCAGCACAGAGCCATGGGTGTGTGACAAGACACAGACAACTCCTCAGGAAGAGCTGACCTCTAGACCCAAAATGGCCAACGCAGACAACCCTGGGTAGCTCAGCTGAGACCCCACGAGCACACAGCAAGGCAAGACTTGTCTTCCTGAGTGCTGCTCAGGGCAGGGAAGAGCATGCACAGGGAACATGACTAACAGCAGCTGTGAATAGTTTCCACTCTCCATGACTTCATGTTCTGTGAGGTTAGGTAAGGGGGTAGATGTAGATTGCAGATATAAATAAGGGTTTCTTTCAGGAACAAATAAGCTGGAGCAGCAGTTTGCTGCAGCCTTTCACACAGCAATGAGCAATCACAGGAAGATGGAAGGCAAAGGTGCTGCCCCTCACTCTACGTTGACTTGGGTTTCCAATGCCATAGGGCACAAACTGAGGCCAGCCACCAGCATGATACCAGCATCTCCAGGCTCAACTCATGACAGACATGAGTCTCTGCAGGTGTGTGCACTAACCTTGCAAGCCAGCACACCTAAGAACTGAAACACCAGGACTGGCCATGATCTGGAAGGCTGACCATCCCAACCCACTTCTGCAGTAGACACAAAGCCAGTATGTTTGGAAAGCATTTTCAAACTTTATTTACAACTGTCACAGTGACAAAAATGTAGTTTGAAAAAAATGCTAGCTTCTCCCTGAGGCTCAAAAAAGAATTACAGAAATATAGAATGTATATCATACAACAGGAGGAGTTTTACTGGAGTGCTTTGTTCTTTAGATACGTTCAACAACAAATAGAAATATACACAATACTTCCAAAAAAAGGATGCAGACAGAAATATGCAAGTCTTTAGGGCAGACAGCAGGTCTGAAGTCCAAGGATTGCCATCTCACTGCTGCCCACATGGTAATATCTTTGATATAGAGCTTTGACTTGGTGGTACAGATGGTAGAGACCAATAGAGAGTAACACTTAGAAATAAGACGACTGGCTGGTATGCAGGTGTACAAGCTCATTCCAGTAAGACAGCAAGACTAGAACAAGTGTTACAGACACAACAGCTGAATCCATCGCTAGAGAAAATGGTATCACCACATCATGGCCGTTCGGTGATCAACCATCCACCAAGGTGGGCAGGGAGAGTGTCTGACTGGGTCTGCATGGCTGGGCCAGAGGCCAGCTGCAGTGTAGGAACACTGAATTTCTCCTGCTTTGTGCTAACTCATCTCCAAACTCCGATCTGTCCCAAAATAGTTACACAGAGCTGATAAATTATTGCCATTATGTTGAAACACAAGCAAGACAAGACTAAAACAATCCTGCCAATATGTTAAAAGCAGTTCCCAAACCCCACCAGCATTTAACTACTCATGAGGTATTAAAAATACAAATACACACATGTCCAAATAGATTTTAAAAATGGAACCAGTTATAAGCAAAGGGGGGTGGCATTGGGATTATTATGGAAGTTTGGTTAAGGCCTTGACATTTCTTTTCCTCTTCCATGACCCCAGATTTGGTTTAGGTGGTAACTGCTCTCATCCTATCCCAAGACTGACTGGCTCCCAAGCTGGTCCCCAAAGCTGCAAGATCATCCCTTTCCAGGAAAGCAGCAGGTTACCTTGTCTGGCAGCAGACTGGCCTTCTCCTTGAGGCAGGATATGGTGAAGAGAGGACAACCACAGACTTCACAAGCCAGTCTGCACTTCATTAAAACAACCATGAATGTTTCACCCTCGCTAAGAAGCAGGAACACATCTTGTCTAAGGACACCCAGGCTAATCCTCTCCCAGCAGACCCCATCCTGCAAACCCCACTGGTGATTCACACTAGATCTGGTGTTTCGTCTTTGGATGACCCCCAGGTATGGCAGCCCTCCCCACAACACCCCCCACCAGCCTGTCCTGCACTGAGGAGGCCCTGCAGTGCAAAGCTGGAGGAGAACTCCCCCACCTCAGCCCTCTCAAGCCCATTGACCAGCAAGTTAAGAGACACAAACAACCTCAAGGACACCAAGGCAAGGAGGCATAAATCTCCACCCTCAGACTTGGGGCACCATACAAGATGAGACCACCCCACAGCAGCCTCAGCAAATAGGAGAGAAGAATCTGAGGTGTTCACACCTACGTGAGCTCTTGCTGCAGACAGAAGCACCTTTTTACATCGGATGCACATCACCTCACGCTCACCACCTGCAAGATAAACTAGGGCGTCGCAGGAGGGATGACAAGCAGCAGCCTAATGCTACCCTGCAAATACAGCTGCTCAGCATTGAAGAGTCTAAAGGCAAACAAAGGGGCAGAAAGTAACTTTGGGAAAAGTGGCTGGAAAACAGGCTCAACAGCGAGAGCAAGAAACCAGACTACTCCTATGGACGCTCACCTTACCCTAGGAGGTGCCGAACCAGGGAGAGCTGCAGGCCCCTTGTCACTAGATCATTTAGCCATGCTTCGCTATGGACACCCTTCCACCCCACAACACACAAAATGGAAGCTGTAAGAAAGGCAAATCTGAGATATTTCGGCTCTGTTCTCATGCTTTTAGCCAGAGGCAGCTCCCAGCCAAACGCTGCCACCTCCAACTTTCCTCCCCCTCCCCGAGCTCCCCCCTCCAGCAGTCCTCGCGTGGTCACCCTCTGCCATGTGCTTGGAATTTCACTGCTGCCTCCGCCTCGGAAAAATACAGATAATGATCTCGAGAACAGCAAACATTTCTCTGCGTTACTTCCTTCCTTCCTCAGGAGGTCTGGTGACACCGAGGGCTTCAGTTCTCAATACAGAGAATACAAAAAAACTAAGATCTCGCAGGTGCAAAATTGAACTTGTCTTTTTAAAAAGACTTTCAAAAAAAGTGTGGCTCTTCCTTCAGAAGGGTGCAGTCCCTTGCCTTTCCTCAGATGCCATTTATTGCTCCTTGTTGTCTTTCTTTGCGTCTTCACAGTTTTCTTCCTCCTCTTCCTCATCCTCCTCCTGCACGAGGAACTCTTCAGGCGGCCATCTCAGCTCCCCGCTCTCCACATCACCCTCCGTGGGCTCCACCACGATGGAGGGCAGGCGGTCCTTCAGCTTACAGTAACGATCAAAGTCCGAGGGGTCGGGGAAGATCTGAAAGAGCCAAGGAACAGCCTGTGAGAGGGGCTGCATTCACACAGTCTCAGCCAAAACCCAGCTCGAGACATTCAGGTCTCCAGGGCAGATTAGTCTGGACACAGAGTCAACCATTGAGGGATGGGAATACTCTTGAACTTGTAAATAACCTTTTCAAGTCTCCAAGTAATGGAAATGAGCACTGCCCAAGAGGCTTCTGAAGCACACGCTTGCTTGGATAGTGCTCAGCAAACAGATATCTGCCCTTTTGGATATTTATCCACATGCCTCTGCCCCCCACCCCTGCTTTTGCATTAATGCTCTTGAGTTTGCACACAGAGCTATCTCGATCAGAGAATCTGAGATCTCATTTCCTGCTGCTGGTCAGGCTGCACATGAGAACAGCCTTGTTCTCCAGGCCCTGCTGCTGGGAGGCAGGAGGCTCATGGCAACCCAGGGCCCTTGCAGCAAGGGCCTGGTATCACTCCAGGGCCACAGTGCCAGCCTGAAATAGCTCAGCTGCATTTTAGAGATAATTTTGGCAGTGTTCTGCACACTACAGCTACCATACATCAACAGCAAAACTCAGCAGGACACTCATTTTATGGAAGGGCTGGGGAATGGACCGTATTTCTTCAGGAAAGGGGTACCTGTGGCATAGCCAGCAGTTATGCACTGTATTTCTCATGCAGTGATTATGAGGACTCCTTGATCTCCAGCCCCTCGAGGTGCACAGACCTTACCCATTCCCTCCCACCCATTGCTTGCCACATGGATGCACAAGCTCGTGCAGTGCAGCAGCACCAGGGCCCATACTCGCTGGTAGTGCCACTGGGATGCACACTTTGGTCCTACTAGGAACTGAGGCAAAGCATGAGCACAGGAATAAAACTGCTGGTGCAGTGTTAGCAGCAGCTTTGCACGACTAGATTGCAACGTGAACAGAAAAGGTTGTGTTACTTGTGGGTAACTTGTCAGAGGAACAGCTTCAAATCCCATCTCATCCAGAAGGGAAGTGCTGGGTGATAAAATCCACTTGCTACATCAGATCTCCTGGTTAATAACCAGAAGGTTAAAAAACCACCACCTGCTATTTCAAACAATTTTATCAGTGCCCATTTCACATTAGAGTTGCATTTAAACACCCCAAAGAAGAAAATGAAGTGCATTTTCCCCTTGAGGTTCCAGGCCAGGTGAGAAGTCATGTGGCTGTACTTTTCTTTGAGCATCATCTGCATTCAAGTGAGTCGCAGGAGCATCCTTGCAGGGAGCAGCACTGCCAGTCTGAGAGCAAGATCTGATCTGCTTTGATCTTTGTGGTTCCAGTTACAAAAGCAGGCTCCCCATCCAGGAGCCCTGAGCATTAACCATGAAGCCTCATTCTCCTTGTGCCAATCACGTGGGTACCCACCACCTTGGGAAGCCCTGGCCACAGAAAGTGAAATAACATCATATCAACTCCTTCTTCAGCCTAGAAACTGTTAACTACAGCATCACCTCCTTGGCAATATTCAGTTCTTCTACTGTTCAGCCTCATTTCTCCCTCACATCCAAAGCTTTGTGGCAACCAGACTGCCAAGCCGAGAAAGCCAGCGGGCTGCTACCTAATGCAAAGTCAGGCAAGGTAACAAAGTAATGCATAAATCAGGGGCTGGTTGCATGTGATCATCTGGTCCTGGGGACAGTGGTGCAAGAGTCCAGCTCCCACCATCCACGTTTTTCAGGCATACAAGAGCAGCTGAGGTCCTTTGAACACAGCCACATCAACCTGGGCATCACAGCGTGAGCTACTTGCTATTAGTCACTCCCAGCACCGGTGAGACAGCAACTGTTTCTTGGAGCTTTGTGGCTTCTGCTTGGCCAAAGGCAGTTTCAGGCACACAGTGCATTACTGAAAGTACAGTCAGTGGCTCTTAAGCATCAAGTTATCTAAACCCAGGACAGGGAAAAAAAAATACCCTTGATATTACATGGTTTAGAAGGTTGCAATGGAAAAAAAAAAGTGTGGTTCAAGAGGTTACATAAGCTGCTAATGTCATGAAAATAGCCTCCTATGCAAGAAAAATAGCAGTATAATAATTAAACTAACCTTTGGCTGCTATTATTTTAAGCACATTAGGTCAAATTGGAGCAATTTCTTTGAAAATAGCCTGCCAGATTTTTTTCCAGAAACTAAGTAGTAGTCATTTCCTTACAAACAAATATCCACAAAATGTGGTGAGCAGCTTTTTTAATAATAATAAAAAAAAACCCTAGCACAATCTTATCTCAAACAGCTGCAGGACAGGCCGAACCCAAGAAGGTCAGGATTTTTTCCACTAAGTCATGCTTTTTAATCGTTGAGGCAGCATGAAGGGAGATGTTGCAACTGCACTTTGAAGGGGCGTGGACAGTCAATGGAAAAAATACAGAAAGGCAGATTTCCTCCAATGTGACGGGCAGGGCAACAGCAGGCCAAGCACCGGGGCCCAAGGAGAAAGGGTTTAAGACTAACTGTACATCTGAGGAAGTCAAGTGAAAAGGTTACCCCAACCAGCCTCCCCACTCCTTTTTACAGAAAAAGACAACCAAGCACCAGCTCTCTCTGTCCTGCTCCAGTAGTGCCATGCTACATTTGTTGCTTCCACAGACCTAATCTGGTCCCACTCCAGATTAAGACAATGGGGAGGAAAAAAAACCCTCCCTAACTTGCAGCAAGCTCCACACTGGGAATGCAGCAGCTCAGCTCTGACCTGGGAACTCTGCACCCTCTGGCACAGCAGCCAGGACAGCAAAACCTGCCTCCAAGCCTTTCTGCTCACATTACCCTGCTCAGGAGCATGGGAGCAAGACACTGCACCTCCCAGCCCACAAAGAGGGCAACAGACTTGGGTTAGCTTCTCCCTCTCGTTCATGACACAGAGCCACCTTGCTCTCCACACAGCTGAGGCAGATGCCTTCCCCTGGCTGACCTGGTCACTTGATGGGGGACAAGTGACAACCAACCGGTTGTGATGGCTGCCTAAAAGCAAATTTAGCAGCAATTCAAAGGTATCTTCCACCCCTTCACTTGCATGATACAGCACAAGGGGCTGCAACTGCTTCCACAGAGCCTCCCCCTCTAGCTGAACCCCAAATCCTGGCCATGGAGAGACACATCCAACACCTCTAGACCCACAGAGGACACGTATGTTGCTTCTTGCACTACTCAACACAGCTTCTTGCTAACAGCAAGACTGGTTTTTACAGGCCCCTCTGGATTTATGTCTGGGGAACTGCTCTCCTCATGAACTTACCCAGATCACATACAAATTGACCAAATTCTTGCCTTGCAGCTGGAAAGGGCAGGAAAAAGCAGAACTTGAAACAAAAGCTTGAAATGATTTTAGGAAGATCATGTTTGCCTCTGCTTCAGATGATTTAGCTCTGCTATCCTAAGATGAAGTCTTGGCAACAAGAACGGAAAGTTTTCATTGCCCTGGGGAGGCTCATACCCTCTCTCAGCATTCACAGAGATGGAGAAACACCAAAAGCAGGAGAGATGTCAGACAATTAAGAAGATTAGCTCAGCACTACCATAATCCAAGTGACACTTGTAAATTCAAAACAACTTCCACATGTGTACTCCATACCAATACCCATAGTTAAAATGCTTGTCTCCCCTCCCATGGGGCTGAAAACTATTTAAATTGTATTACAGGGAGACTAAAACAATGACATCTTTCCAAATTAAGTTACTGGTTTGGGGGAAAGCATTGCTTCATTGTGGTAGCACTATACAAGACTGCAAAGTCCATACTGGGAGACATCCCACTTCAGGTACAGGATACACACCCCTGATGGACACATCTCACTCATCCTCCCTGGGCTGAAGAGCTGAATTTTGTGCCTCTTCAGTGGTATCAGGCCAGTATTCCAAATCCCAAACCAGCATTTAAGTTCTGAAAATAAAACTTTACTGCCATTGAGAAGCATGGCAAGTTCATTTCAGGAAATATCTCAGTCATCTCTCAGTGTCCTCTTTGGAGGACGTCTCCAGCTACAATGCATACATTTACTCACACAGTAGTCATGACTCGAGAACGAGCTCCAAGTATGTACACAGCAGCTGTGACTCAAGGTGATGAGCCACAACAACTCCCCAGCCACAGAAATACTGCCCTGTCTCAGGGCATGATGTCAGGGAAACTTCCTACATCTAACCATTTTCCCTCAGAGTAGCAAGGCATCAAAGTAGGGGAAAAAAAAACCATGCTCTGAGGTGTTCCGATGAGCTGCTGTCCTCAGTTTGGATTTCAGTGGAACACTTGTGCACAGCATAGCTGCAAACATGATTGCTTTTGGAACTGTTTATCCCATATCCTGTTTCTGCCTTCATTTAGGTCCTAGGCCCTGGAATACACATTGAATCTGCCTACTGATCTTGTCTAGCAGCCGTGCTTGCTATCACCACCTTTTCGCAGCCTGGTCTCAAAACCTTCCACAGCAGCAAGCAGCAGCTCTGCTGAAGGACTTCCCCTGCACAAATCAAGGCTGCACAGGCATGAAGCACCTCACAAGAAAACGATTACAGAGGAAGTTCAATTTCCATTGAGCCAACTGGGCCAGTAACATACTGGTGGTCGTTTAATTGGAGGGATCCAGCAGATACAGCTCAAGCCCCTCAGCATGGGAAGCCAGTGCTTCCCCAGGGCCGGTGAAGAGGTGTTGCACTCACCAGAAAAGACTTCCCCAACACCAAGCTTTTAGCACAGCCACTGGATAGAGCCTTAAGCCTATTTACCCAGATTCAGCCACTCTGACGTGATTCCCAGCAAGCCGTGGCTGTGATTAACCTAGACAGATCCCAGCATGATGCGATCACGACTTACAGAGCTCAAGCTCCCCATGACAACCAAACCTCAGCTGATGGCATGAGGCAAGCTCAGCCCCCACAGGCCAGTCTCCCACATGGGAGCCTGAAGGACCAGCAAGTCACCAGCCAGCCAGCCTGCAGCAAAGCAGCATACTCAACTCAGGACACTGCCTTTGCTCAGAGCACACACTGTGGGCATTAAAGTATTTTCTGTTGTGCTCAGACCCTGCTCCACTTCCAAGAAGCAAGGTAGGATTCCGGTCAAGGCACTGTTTTGACAGCAGCTCCACGAAATGATTAATTCAGCCTCGGTTTCAGTGGCTGGGAGACAGCGGCAGAGGACAAGCTGGCAGAGTGCTGATGAGGCTCTTCAAAGAACACGTATTTCTAGAGCTGGGAAACAGCAAACAGTGCACGAGCAGCAGGAATGGCCCAGCTCACTGGACATTGCCAGGCAGGAAGTGCATGAAGCCCTCCATAGCCACATCTGTTTGCAGCAGGGGCAACTTGAGCCATCAGCTGCATTTCAATGAGTTTTTTGTTTAGTAAGTCCCATGGGAATTATGGGACATCTATTAAAGATCCAGAAATAGCTTCTCACTGCAGGCACAAGACCCAGCATGACATCATCTCTTCAGTCACATCTTCTGTTTTGTCTATGCTGCCCTGTTCTGAGACTCATGCCCCAAATTTACCACTCACTTCTGCTCAGGCCCTTGGAATCTGTCGGCTGAACCATCATCAGGGGGCTCAGACAGCAGCTTGCTGTCACAAATACAGTAATGAAAGCTGTCTTACAGAGGAAGACTCTGAAGCTAGCACACTAGCTTACAAGCATTTTGCATATTAACTGGAAAAAGGGCATTCCTATGATGAGAAAGCATGTTTGCCTTAAGCCTGTGGAGGCACCTCAGTTAATACTGCTATTACCTCTGCAGTCTGTGAGTTTTCACACCATTGAGCAATGACGACCAGCCCAGCAAAGGGCACAGTGCTTCACCAGGGAGGGGAGTGCAGAGCTTCAGCTGATGTCTAGGACAGACAGACACCCCAGGGGGTGGAAGATGCAGAAGAAAAAAGTCAACAACCCAAGTTCCCTTCACAACCACTGAGACAGAGAGGAGCCCTGAAGTTCAATGAACTCCACAAGACAGAGGAATCAGATTGCTGAAGTTTATACTCAGGGTATGAGCTTGCTTCCTCAGTTTACTCCCAAGCAAAGGCAAAAAGCCTTTGAAACAGTACTCTTGGTAGGACAAGTCTGCCTGCAGCAGGTACTGATGTGCTTTAGAATTCCAGCAGTGCTGCTGTGCAGTATCACCTCCTCTGGTCCAGACAGTTTCATGCCTGCCTCCAGTGGCAGAAGCAGCCCCCAGTCTCACAGGCAGCATCCTACAGACCAACTCCCAGGCAGTCCCTGCTCTACACAGCTTGAAGGCGGAAATTTTGAACATCAGTTTGAGGTCATTTCTGTAGTAAAATAAATTCAAGTTCTACTAGAGGAACAAGAGAAATTTTTGAAGCTAAAAGTTTGCCTCTCCCGGTTCTGGCTCCACTCTAATTTTTGCCTCCCGTAGCCAGCCAAGGGCTGTTACACTGTGAGTGTCTGACTCTGCAGATGAGTGGAGGAAGATGCTGCAGCTTAGAACAACAAGCCTCAGTGTAGGAGCAGTCATGCTCCATTAGCCCTGTCTGGTTTTAAGTTATTGCACTACAGCTTTCAGACAAGCATACAATTTTCCATGTACCAAACTCTCTCCATCAGCAAGATGAGGCACAAAGTGCCAAAGTCTGAGGTAGAACAAAAAGTTCATAGTGCTATTTGCATCAGACTTGCCCTTGCTGGTCTCAGTTGAGTTTTCAACCCTTTAAGGATGCTTTCAACTTACCTTGGCTTACACTGTGACATTCTCAGCCTAGCAGCCAGAGAAGGAAGGCTGGATCCTGCTCCCCAATCCTCTTTACTCTAACCTGATTTAGAGGTAGACCTCATACACAGCCCACACACTGCTAAAGCCATAAGAGTCTTGCATTTCAGCTCCTTTACTCTTGCTGCCATCAGTTTGCTTCACATCAAGGTGAAGTTCCTTGCAGGCATTTGAAAAAAATCATCTATAACTAGACCACTGAAAAGAATAGATCTAGGATGCAAAAGCCCTGCACAGATATGAGTCGTCAGCATTTATGACTCACATGCTCAGGTTCAGGTGATCCACTCAAAACCAAACGGGCCAGTTCCTCAGTTGGTCCAAGCAGACTTATCAAGGTCATTAGCACTTGGGGAAGAGCCTCACTAAAGTGATCATTAGAACAAGCAGGGCACCTAGATTCTGCCTCTCCCTGGGATTTTGGATGGGTAAATAGAAGCCTTTGACCTGACTGGGTTAAGTCTCTTCACAAGGTGACCCATAAAGACATCACATGCAGGTTAGCTTGCTTCAGGTCTAACCACTGTCATTGCCCTGCACCCCATCTGTCAGAGAGGAGAGAGAGACCATATACTCCCCACTGACTCAAGCACTAAGCATGGCACAGCCATAAACCATGCAACACACATTATCCAGAATCCTGACTAAAAGAAGGAATGCGTCTCCTTTTCCTCCACACAGCTTTGGCTTCTGCTGGAGGCCTGAGCCGTGGACCTAAGTTCAGCCGATTTCATGCTCCAGTGCACTGCTGCTGCCTTGTAGTTCCCTTTTCAGACGTAAATATGCAAACATACAGCACCTCATCTGAATGCACACTTAGAGCAAGTGCCTCTGTGCAGGTTGTGTAACATCTGCAAAGGACAAACCCTGCATCTGGATCTGCCGGTAAGAGTCACCCAGTGTACAGAGCAGATGCAAGTCATCTGCCAGCATTCAGCATCTGTGTCAGAGCTCATCAACAAGTCTCCTGGAAGTGCAGGAAACCATGGAGCTAGGAGGCTAAGGTGCCTAACTTATGCTTTGATTAACTACAGGCTAGGAAATGAAAGGGGTATTGAGACTAAAGGATTAAGGCTCAATCTAGTTGAAGACCACTTCTTCACCCCAGCCATTGATCTAGAGATTAATAGCTAACTACATTGTTCAGAACTTTCAGAATGAATGCAACTCGTGCCTCCGAGTACCGATATCTCCAGTGACATTTCAAGGCTCATTTAGGCTGTGGCTGCCCTCACTGTATCCTACAGAAGACTGTTAACCCTCTCAAATGGGCACATCAGTCAGGAAAACCAAGAACTAGATCAAACAGGTGTGGATGCAATATAAACAGCACCCTCCTGCTCTCAGCAGATCAACTCTATGCTGTGTTACAAAGCTCTCAAGAGCCCTCTCAGCCCAGTGAGTGGCGTGAATCCTTCTTTAACCCATCTCCCACTGAGCCCCGGGAATGCTGAATGAGTTGGGGCTCGGTCACTTCAAAACAACTGAATCCTCTGCCAACCCACACTGATAGCGAGTGATATTTTAGACAACCATCTCCTGCCAAGCAAACATTCCAGTCTGTTGACTAGTTCTCGCTACGGCAAGACCTGCTATTAGGTCAGGCTATGGAAAGGTACGTTAGACCGACCTTACAGTCTAGCCCAGGCAATTCCACATGGGATTAATGCCTCAACTGCCAGCAAAGCACTTACCTGATACGACAGCCCATCCTTGCGGGGGCTTAGTCCGATCTCATCCATGGCTGGGGTGTTCATCATCACTTCAGTCATTTCAGCGGATCTCAGATAATCAGAGCTAGAGACAAAAGACAGCATTCCAGTGATCTGAGGGGCTCCGGGAGGACGGAGCACGAGTCAAGCGGCGAAGCGAGCAGCAGAGGCTGTAGGCAGTCTTTTTCTGGTCCCTTCCTTCCTGCCCCCCCTTGGAAGGCAGCGGAAAAAGCTCAGTACCTCGTAAGCCAGAGCTACATCCAATGCCCTCGGAGCACCTCCCCGGCTCTCCCCCCAAGAGCCCAGCTCAAGCACACCCGGGGACGCTCCGGCAGCAGCGCTTCGCTTTTAACTCCGCTTCCTCCAGCTCTGCCCCGTGGCGGAGGGAGAATTTAAAAAACCACAGTAAATAAAGTGCAAGCGCGGGGGGTTTGGTTTTTCTTTCCTTTTTTTTTTTTTTAATTTTTTTTTATTTCTCAAGCCGGTGTGCTTTAGATCCCGCTGACTTATTTTACAACCTCGGGGACTTCCACACCGGCGGAGCGCGCGGGGCCATCTCCAGCCCGGCTTTTACAGCCTTAATGGCATTTCCAGCGCGAGAAAGTGAAGCGAACTCCCGCAGCTCGCAGCTCCTCCGCTGCGGCTCATCCCGCTATCGCCCGGCTCTCACCGCCCGCCGTGGGAACCGCTCCCCGGGGCCCCTCGCCGTCCCGCTGCCTCCCGGGGCAGGGGGGCGGCTGAAGGGG
>VZRS01011050.1:469558-485437 GCA_013398055.1 Ifrita kowaldi
GAGCCCCGCGCCCGCCGCCGCGCGGCCTTAAATGGCCCCGGGGGCGTGGCCCGGCCCCAGCCCCGCCCACCCGCCTGACGTCAACTTTTTCATGAATGGCCTCGGCGCGCGCCGCCTGCGGGGGGACGTGTGGGGGGTGTCCGTCCGTCCGTCCGTCCGTCCGTGTCCCCAGGTCCCCATGGCCCCGGGAGCAGGTGGCGGTGGCGGTCCCGGCCCAGCCCGGGCGTTCCCGGTGCAGAGAGGCGTGTTCCCGCTGTTTCACCCCAGGTCGAGGTGGGATGCGGCCCCCCGCCTCCGCTGCCGGCCGCAGAGGGACGTACCGGCGGTACCCGGAGCGTCATCCTCGGGCTGGGTCTCACGAAGCGGGCCTCAAAGCCACCCCCTTCATGGTGGTGATGGCGGGGGTGGCGGGGGACACGGCCAGGGACACGGGCACGTACCGGAGAAGCGGCAGCGGCCGCCCAGCCCCGCTCCTGCCAGCACCTTCCGTGCCCCGCACCTCTGGCTGGAGTAAAAGCTGAGTGAGCAGCTTCACGGGGCCGAGCTATATTTAGCAAAACAATGTGAATCAATGACGGGAAGGCGCAGGAGGAGACAGAGAGACAAATCCATTCGCTGCCCGGGCAGCGTGAGCACCGTGGGCAGCTGTAGGTGAAGCACATTTCCCGCAACATGAAACTCCTGGAAGGCAAAGTGCGTCTTTGGGCGAAAGGCCTGGGCACCCCAAACTCAATGTGAGTCCCGACACTGTGCATCGATCTGCTCGTGTTCGTGCAGCCTGAGAAACGGGCTGTGCCCCGAGGCACATGCCTGCAGGGCAGGGCTCTTGGCCACAGGATGGGCCGGGCTCTCCAAGGCTGCTGAGAGATGCTCAGGGCTTTTGGACACAGTTCCCCGCTCTGTCTGCTTTCCCAGGGAGCGGTATGCTGCCGTACGCTGACAGGTGAAGTTTAGTGCCGGGACTGTTTGGATTCCACCTGTCGCTCCATGCTGCTGCTCAGACTTTGCCAACACAGTGGATAACCAAGCACACAGTTACAAACGCTTCTTGTGTTTCCCTCAAAGGCAGGACACAGCTGCTGCCGTGCTTCACACACGTGTCTATGCACGGCCAAATACACACTATTTGTCCCATTTTTTAAGTGCTAAAAAAGCACAAGTCCAGTGCGTCTGAAGGGAAGCTTTGCCCTCAGCTACCCTGCAGACTGTGTATAAATAAATGTGTACGTCCATACGTGCATGCGTTTCCTCAGACCGGATAATTTAATCTTCTTAGATTCATATTATATAATGTGAGCGTATGTGGGTGTTTCACATCAGGCTTCAGCAAGCTGCTGCTTTGTGCCAGATTAAAATGAATCACAAGGAGTCGATCGAGCTCCTGCGAGTGTGTGGAAATTCAGGTGGGTGCGAGTGAGCTCCTTGCAAAGGGCCACCAGTCACCCTCCACAAGGTTAATGGGAGGGAGGCAGCAGAGGGGACTCGGTGCACATGGTCCCTTTGCCCTCCTCGAGCCTCCTGATAACGAGGTTTGGAGCGAGGGAGAGGAGTAAGAAGACAACCAAGACTCCAAAGTGCTGAGGAAACAGCTTCCCTAGGTTTTGCTGGCCTGCCTACCTGGACCCCCTCTCCCTGCTGCATCCCCTGGGACACACACATTCACAGTGACTGTCTTTGCTGATTTCTGCATTAAGAGAACACAAAGACTTGACTTATAAAACACTTTTTTGAAGCTGAACAGTCCAAGTCAGTGCCTGGTGGCACATACAGGGGCTGGGAGACCACTCTGGGAGGAGGCGAGAGACAGAGTGCTGCTTCAGTCAAGTCTCTTAAAATTAACTTTGCAGCCTGCCCCAAATGCTTTCATCTCGCACCATGTCCAGCTAAAACGTGGGACATGAGATGGGCTTGTAGCTCAATTCCCCGGGATATTTCACCCAAAGCAACCCTGCCTGTGTACCTCAAACATGCACACACCTGCTATGGATTTCCTGGTGTTGTCTGTACAAAGTAAAAGCCAATGAAAACCCCAAGTCCCTCTTGCAACAGGCACTCCAAATGGTCTCTGTAAATGCCCTCCTACAATCAGCAGGGCTTGAGGATCAAGGTTTTTCCCTCCTTGGGAAGCTCATTCCTTTAAGTACATAATTTTTGGTACATCAGCGTCCCTGAAGGAGATCAAGGGCCAGGACTGGTGCTCACCTATCCACCCTCCGTGGCTCCTGCAGCCACCACTGACAAAAAGCAGCCCAGATCAGCCCTTTGCCTGTGTTCTTTGAACGCTGCCTTGCCATCTTGGCCAGCATGGGAAGATAGTTTCAAGTTTCCACCTGGAAAAGCGCCTTTCAGGGGGTGTGGAGGGGATGTCACGGAACAAAATCCCTGGGTGTCTGTGTGCTGAGTACACAGATTACTTCCCAATGACTCGATGAGAACATGGGCCCTGGCCCTGGCCAATTCCCATCGGGAGGCCTGGGGATCGGTGCTTTTACTGCTCGCTTTGGCACCAAGCCACGGCGAGATTTATTCGTGTGATTAACCCTGAGCGCGTTAATAGTCCTTTTGAAAGCAAAGGCACACCTCCCGTGATTCCCATCAGCCGCGCTTGGCTGCTTCCCTGCATCGGGGTGGCTCCACAGCCCATCGCCACCAGGGTGAGGTTCCGTGGGTGAGCTGTGTACCAGGACCGCCAAACCTTTGGCCCTTCCTACCCTTGGGGGATGCCTTGCTGAAGGTATCCAGGTATCCCAGGGATGGAAGATGTGTTACAAACCTGGGGAGGGGGCATTCTGCACGCAGGGGAGTTATCCTGTAACAGCTGTGCCTCCTTCTGCTTTGCTTGCCCCAGCCAGGTGTGAAAAGCTGGGGCTGCAGAGGTGAGCAGGAGGGGCTGTTGTACCTGCAGCTCCCACCTTGTTGAGAACAAGCTTTCCCCTTTGGATAAGCCCTCATAGCAATGTCTAGGCTGAAACTGAGGGAACCAAATTAACCCTTGAGCTGCTGAGCTGCCACCTTGGAAATGGTGTGTCCAAGCAGTCAGTTTTCATTCCATCCCAGATCCTAAAATGCCAAGTCCCCACTTCTCTCAGGGAGCAAAGCAAGAGGAGTTTCCTGCCATCCATGGCCCCACAACCACAGAGCAGAACATGGGAGTAGAGAATAAAATGGGATCAGCTCAAAGTCTTTGATTGCAAATGAGAATGAACCCCTGTGCTCTTTCTCTGCTCCCTTGAGAGGAGCAAGATACAAGCACTTCAAATTGGCATTTTTTTGTCTTTTGTTTTCAGCCAGTTCTAGTGAATGGAGCTCAACCTGCCCTGATTTCCCCTTGTTCCCTCATCTCAAGTGTTCACCAAGTCCCTGTTTCACTGCTGTGTGTTTTTGCATTAAACACTGGCGACTCCCCAGTTACCTGGGGGCAGGAACAGCAGCATTTGGGCTCTCAGCTAGGGTAAAGGGCTTTCCAGGGCGCTGAGCTGAGGGAAACCAGATGAGCCCTCATGCCTTTTTTATTGCCTTCAGTTAATTTTATAAATCTCTATAATATTTTGCTTTTCAGGACAGCATAAATCAACAGAAGACAAACAAGTGGTAGCTTGTACATTCTGAATCAGCAGCAATCCGTCAGGAGCAGAATGACGGTGAAGGACAGCCCATCTCTATCCTCACAGAAGACACTTGTGCATAAGCAGAGCCAAGGAGATTCGTAAATTCCCTGTATCTTCCCCTAATCTGCTTGCTATGTAGGAGTTTTCATTGCATTTGCCTCCCAGCAAACACAAGACACTGCATGTCCAGATTTCGATCCCACTCGGCACGGGCTGACCTCACGATAGCCAGCCACGCTGGCATCCCAGCCCCTCTGCAGCCATGCACGTTGCCACCTCCCTTTTCCAAGGGGGAACTGAGGCTGCATGAGGCGACGTGACCGGCACGGGGTCACCCTTAGGGTCACCTCCATTCGGGAGCGGAGCTCGCCGGCTCTTGTCTCCCGGCCAACGTTGCGAATCCTACGGGGAAAGTTTCCTAGTGAAAAAATAAACTCTTCCCACTTGGAATTTAAAAACAAAACCATGGAAACATTTCTCTCCATACTAATGTTTTGCAAAAAGTTATTTTAACAAATTTAAATTTGGGGCTTGATTTGACCGTCCGGCGCCCTTTGAAATAGTTGAATCCAGGCCATCACCGCAACCATGTTGGAGCCAGGCCTCGAGCTCCGGCTTGCCTGACATCCCGCCAGCACCTTGGGCATTAAAGTCCCCCCTCCTCAGCTGAGAGGTGGTCAGCCTCTCCCCAGTTCTGGGTTCCTCCACACACGGTGTGCAGCAGCTTGTTTTGCTTTACCACGTTTCATGACCCCAGTGCAAAAAGTCTGAATGCCCAGGGATGCTGCAGACAAGCTGAAACAGCTGCCACCTGCAGGCTGCCACCTTGGTGGCACCTCCAGAGACACTTCATTTGCCTCTGCCCAGCAGAATCTTCCTAAGAGGTGGTGCAGCTCAAACTGCACCTCAAACAAACTCCGGGCTGTCCTTGCATGGCCCTACCTGTGCATGACCTGGCACAAACCCTCTCCTCTCTGTGCTCGTGCCACACAATCTATTTATTTCCTCGGAAAAAAATAGGCTCTCGCAGTGTCATTCTTTCCAGCCACTTTCCACATAGCATTGCATTTCACAGTGACTTTCAGAGAGTGATTGAGAAGAAAAGGCCCCTCAGCGTTCGGCCATCCTGCTCTGTGTGCCTGGGTGTGAAGGGGGTTGGAGAGCAGAGAGGAAAAATGGGGTTCATGCTCTGTGTTGAAAAGCAAGAAGGATGGATACAGCTGGCAGAGCACAGGGTTTGATCTTATGGACCCAGATGGGCTGCTAAGGGCCTGGGAATTGGATCTGCTTTTGCAAGGTTGCCTCTGGTTTTATTTTACACTGACCCCCCAGGAAGGAAAGGGCCGTGCTGGAGCTGAGTTTGGAGCCTCTGGTGAGGCTGGCTCGGGGTGGCTCAGCTGGTTTCCATCCAGCTCTGCAGGCCCGATTCAGCAAAGACCTTGATCTTGTCCTGATAATTAGGTTTATGCTTAAGGACTTCTCTGAATCGGGGCCTTTCCTAGGATGGGGACAGCTCCTGTAGATAACCAGGAGGTGAGTGGAAGGGCTGGCAATAGGAGGAAAGGACAGAGGACATGGCTTCTCGGTCTCAAGAAACCTAAAATAGGATGATTTTGGTTTCTTCATGGTTTTCCTCTCATTTCCTCTCTGTTGCTACAGGTGGCACAGCTCGTTAGCCCCATGTCCTCCCTGGCCAGTGTTTCACCCGATGCCTGGCCCTTGTTTCACCCAGCCCTGCCTGGGACATGTCCCCACATAGGCTGCAGGCTTCCTGGGCACGTCTGTCACTCATGGCTGGTCTCTGTGGCTCTTCCCTGGCCCTCTCTGTTGCCCACTGCTCTCACCAGAGGGGTAGAATTTCAGGGCTGTTTTGCAATAAGGTAAAATTCCACAAAGCAGGAGAGAATTGGGCTTAAAACCCCAGGGAAGGGGGTCTGATGTGGACCTCACATGGTGTAGGTGTCTCACCAGCATCCCCTTCAGGTTCCTGCAAAAGGTGTCTTCTCCATCATTCTGCTGAACCCTGACGGCACCTGCAGGAGATCCACTTGGATAAAGCATGGATGAGCAGCAGAGCTCCATGTTCAGGGCAGGAGGACGTGTCCTTGCTGGACTCTCTGGAGCTGTAGCGAGCACCCTGCACCCTCAAGGAAGCCAGCAGAAGATGTGAGCTCTCAATGCAGCTCCAGATCATGCCAATACAAAAGGACACATTGAGAACAACGAGTGTCTGGATTAATATTTATATTCTGTCAAGGGAACAGAAATGCCTTTTGGCTGGAATTGGTGTATGGAAGATCTTTCATTTAAAAAATTGAATCCTTTATTCAATCACTGCATCTCCCCTTTTCATCATCCTACAGTTTTATTTATTGACGGGTTTATTTTTTTTAACACGGTATGTTTCCTTAACAGTGGTTTTTATGTTTTTGTTTAAGAGAGTGTATTTTTTTTTAACACTGGTATTTATTTCCCTTTTTAAATCTGTTGGTCAAATGAGTAGTTCCCTGAGAAAAGTTGACCCTAGAGGCAACATCACCTCTTCCCAGTTTCTGGCTAGTCACTTGCAAGCATCAGTGAGAAAGCGGGAGCATGAGAAACACCAAGACAAGACCCCTGTCTAAGAGGGGGAGAGGCAACATGGGAATCCAAGCATCAAGAAGGCACCAAAACACAGGAGCTGACTGGGGGAATTTATTGCTTCTGTAGTATCTCATCTGTGCTGTTGTACTTGTTTGGCTCTGGCGCTGTAATTAAAGCTGTGACTGCTGCTATCACAGCACAGAGCACCTTTTACACAGGTAATACTATTTTTGCACCAAAGGAGGACTAACATTCTCGATGCCAAGCACATCTGTCTCAACAGAACTGAGCCAGTGCTCTAGCTTTGGCTGCTGTAAGGGCAGGTAAACCTTCGTGTCCCCACCACAAAGCATGGGAGAGGCTGAACGCGTGGGTGCATGGCAGCCCCTGGAGTTTCCCCAGCAGGGTCAGCTTTGTTAAAAAGAGTTGAAAGGACCAAGGGCAGAAGATTAGTGCTGAAAGTTTAGTGCTGATTTAGGGGGATAGCTGCTCACCCAGCACTGAGCCCCAAGCTCTTCTACTTGTTGGATGAAAGCCAGACTTAGGAAGAGCTATGGCCACACTGCAAATGAGGGGCAGAGGATAACTTGAAACCAGGAGGTGCTGGGTGGTCTGGCTCCTGGCAGGCATCCAGCTCCTCTGGGTTTGTGGTAGGTGCAGGCTTGGGGAGCAAATCCAGGCACTTGAGAGAGAGGGACTCTGACCACATGGGTCTCGGCAGTGCTCATCTCCACACTCTGTCCTGCATGTGCACAGGTGTGCAAGAGCCAGCACGGTCCCTTGTGGTCATTGGCCTGTCCCATCCCTGTCCTGATGAAAGTTTCTTACTGGTGCCTATTAAATCAAACCGTGATGCTCAGCACTGACCTTAACTCTGACCTAAGAGGACCTACATCTGTCAAGGAGCAAGAAGTAATCCCATAAAATCCTCAGTTTCCTACTTAAGAGTGGAGGCTAGTTATCCTTTTGCCTTCTGCTCCGAGAGCTCACTAAGACAGGGATCGATGCAGTAATTGCTTCTTTGGGGACTCGAGGAATGAATAGCTAAAGTAGCTCAGCTCTGAAGTCCTGTGCCTACTCAGTAGCAGCTCTTCCCCCTTTCCAAAGGCTGCAACGTGGCCCCAATAGGGATTTGTGTTCCTGCTCTCGGTCAGACTTCTCAATCCCTGTTTTGTGATCCACTGCCCAGAATAACCATGAGGCAGGATGGTTCCTCCCTCCCATCATCCACCACTACTCCTACCATTCCCAAAGCAGCAGGGAAAGGATCCTGGCCCCAGTTCATCACGTCACATCACATATAGTTACACACACGGGAGTGGGACACAGTCTTCACTGTGTAACCCCTTCATCCAGCAAGGCCTCCAGGAAGAGCCACTGTGGTTTGTCTTTCACAGCTCCGGGTACTTCCCATGGCAGGAAGCAGTCTGGTGGCTCCTGTCCTCTGGCAGCTGCATTGTCTGGCCAGCCCGCAGGGGAAGGGATGGGCTTTATCTTAAATCTGTCACTGTTGTTGAAAAATTGCAATGAGACAGCTCAGTCATGCCACTAAAGAAGGGACAAATTCTCTGCTCACCTACCTCTACTTCTATGGACTTCGGTGCAATCGCACCACGACAAAACCCACCCCCTTTGCCCCGTTGCGGGCATCTCTCCCGGCTGCTGAGGGCACCCAGGACACGCGGTGTCCCCATGCCACCCTGTGCCCATAGGTGGGAGCGGCCCCCCGCCTGCCACTGAAACCTGGGCACTGAAATTCCTGCAGAAAGCATCTTAGGGGGAAATTGCGTCCGGAGCGTGAACCGGCGCCACGAGCTGACGCCCGTCCAGGTCTCCGAGTCATTCTGGACCGGTGTCAGGCACGCTACAGCGTGCCTGGGGCAGCAGGGAAAGCGGCCGGCTGCCGAGGTCTCGATCCACGGCTCTCCACCCCCTCCTCCTCCTCCTCCTCCCCCTCGTCCTGCTCCCGCGGCGTGCGGGACACGCTCCCTGCTGGGAGCGGCCGGCCCTGCAGCATCCCAGCGCCGCGGGCTCTGCGGGAGCGGCCGCGGGCGGTGCGCACCCGTCTGTCCTCGGTACGGACAGACAGACGGACGGGCCACGGCGTGCGCGGAGCGGGGCTGCTCGGCGTTCCGCAGCTGCGGAGCGGGCCTGCGTGCCGGCTTTGCGGCGGGGACTCCCGCTCGGCAGGCAGACGGCAGCAGAGGGTTTGTGGGTGGGAAGGTGTCTCCAAACACAGCCTCAGCCACCACCAGCTTCGTCTTGCAGTCGGGGTGTTTCTGCAATATGGAAATCTATCACCATGGCTCCCCCCTCTGCAAAAGAGCACTTGGCAGCCGAGGAGGCAGGTTGCGAGTGCAGGCACAACCGATGCTGCAAGAAGTGGCACTCGTCCCACAGGAAGCCTCTCGAAATGCTCCATGGTTTCCGCGCATGAGCATCGCCGACACCTCCATGGTGCAGCCACCCCTACAGGAGGGTTTGCAGATGAGGCCATGCCAGCCAGGTTGGACAGGCACGGGGAAGGAAGGTGGAGGACGGCCTTCTCCACTTGAAATTAAAGGCTACATAAGCAGGCAGGAGAACTAACAGCCCTCCCTGCCAGGGCTGAGCGAGGTGGCAGGAGCTGGCATCAGGTGGCAAATGTCCTTGGACCTTCAGAGCATCTTGGTTTGTATGAAGGAGGAATCGTCCCACTCACCTGACTGTGGACCACAAGGTCCCACCACCACAGGACACGTGGAGGCCAAGCCTGCTCACAGAAGAGCCAATAGATTCGGGTTATGACGGACAAAGTCAAAACCTGCAGCTCAGCTGCAGTGCCTGGGAGCAAGGGATGGCACAGAGGCCCAACCAGGGATGGCTTTCTCAGAGCAGTAGCACACCAAAACGAGCACCTCATTTGAAATGTAATGTTCCCTGACCTGGCCAAAACCACGCTGGGCTTGCAAGGTGGGGCTGGCTGGCTGGACATGGAGCTGCACAGGAATCAGGCCCCACATCTGTGTCTGCAAGGAAGCTCATTTCCCTTATCAGTGCCAGTGTTGACCCAGCCTCGCCTGGGTCTTGAGAACTATCAGCCCCACCATGCCGAGGGTGTGCCTGGGGCAGGTCCTTGCAGAGATAACGCAGCTCTCTGTCAGCAAGTGTCTCTGGAGATGCCCTCAAGTGCCACAGCACACCCCACTTCTTGTGGGGAGCCCTTGGAGCAGCAGAGAGAGCCAGCATTAGGGAGATGGGAAGGAGGATGATACAGCAGTGGGGCTGGCCAAGCCTTGCTGCGAGCTGCTTCAATAGAAAAGCAATCACTCATGCTCCACCTAAAGGCCTGTGATTTAATCCTGGGGGACCAACAAGGGGAGATCCAAGATAAACAACATCTGTGCATTCACAAATAGGAAATGGAGTTGCTTTCATGTCCTGAGCCTGTTGATTAACCGGGTTATTGTTTGGCTTGGCACTAGAAGCTCTGTGACTTGGAAAGAAGGTAACTAAAAGGGATCATTTTGTCACACTCTCTGAATTCGAGAATCTTTAAATAGTGTGCGGGCTTGCATTTTGCCTGCAGAAGACTGATGGGAAAAGGTAGCAGAAGAGTGCAGATGGCTATCAGAAAGGAACCTGTGTTTAGTCTGCTTGTGCCAGATGGGAATGGAAAGTTCACTCCCTTGCCAAGTGTTTAAAAGAGGAAATAGGATGTGATATTCTGCCTCCCACTCCTTTCTCTCCCCTGAAACCAACCCACTGCTCTACTTCCATTTGTTGTAAAAAGGTAAAAAAAATGTAGCTTGGCCCATGTAAAGCCTTGGAGACAGTTGGAGACACACCTTGTTCCTTTTTAATGTGTTTATTATGTGGAGACGGATGGAACAGAGTATTTTTATACGCAGCTGGGCCCAGCACTGCACAGCACCTGTCTGTCAGTCGCTCATATTCATCCGTGTCACAGAAACAAGACTGCAAAGTCCCCGAACCATCTTCTGCTGTCATCTCCTCCACACAACTCAAGATTCAGACACCTTGGCAGACAAACCTACCTGTGAGATGGACCAAAGCTTCTTGCCTGAAACTCCCATGATTTCCCCTGGTTAATAAATCCAGGTCTGCTCTGAACTGCGGCTGCCTGGGGAACTTGTAAAGATGGGGGAGACTGAGATCCTGAGGCTGGTTTAAGGCATTGCTTTAGGGAGTCCCAGGGATTGACCCAACACTGCCCTGTTGGCATGAGTGCTGGAGCACTTGGTGATGTGGTGCATCAGTAAACTCTCGGGTTAATTGCAGAAATATCTCATGAATGTGGAGGATGTGGATAACAGAATCACAAAGCAGCTCTAGGTAGACAGGACTGGTCCAGGGCCTCCTGTCCAGTCCCTGCTTGGAGCCAAGCTGATCTGCAGAGTTGAGTAGGTAGCAGAGGGCTGGTCCAAGTGAGCTGTAAGTGTTTCCTAGAGCAGAGATCCCACCACCTCCCCAGGTACCAGGTCTAGGGCTTCATTATCCCCATGGTGAATATTTTTCTTTCTCTCTAACCAGAATTTCCCTCTGCAATTTGTGCATGTTGCCTCTTGTTATGTGCCTCCAAGAAGGGTCTGGCCCCACCTTCTCACCAACTCCCCATAGGAGGTGGATGACAGTAGCCAGATCCCTGCCCTTGCTTCTCCCTCTCCAGATGGCATAAACCCACCTCCGAGTTACTTAAAACAATATCCTCATAGCAATAATACCCATCCAGCTGGTCTCAAGCACAGGCACTTCGGCTGTGTCCTACAGCTATAACTTCTGAAGGATGGCTTTGATCACTTATTTCCCCAGAAAGTTAAAGAACATTTGTATGAACCTTTTCACAGAGGCAAATGGCCTCCTGTGCTCCAGCCCTGAGCTGTGTGCACCCAGAAATGAAACCATGACTGAGCAGAGCAGCCCCGTGTGTAACAGCAGAGCCTTCAGGAGAAAAGCAAGCACAGCTTTTACCACATCTTCCCCTACAGTCTCCAGGCCACAAACACACCTGCCTTGTTCATAAAGCCACAGGGCGCAGGGTCTGGGCATGGTCCCCAGCGCTGCAGAAATCCTTGGGGAGGAGAGGCAACAGAGCCCAGCACCCACCCAGCTGGAGATGCTGCAGCTGCTGGGCACTGACCACATGGCCATCTCCAGCCTGAAAGGACACAGCTCCTCAGAGTGGGGACGGGGCACCCTGCCACAGGGTGGAGGGCTGAGCGCCGTGGCCGGGGCGTGGGCAGGAGGGCAGACAGGGAGCTGGGGTAGCCTGGTCCCCTGCCTGCCCCTGCCCTGTGTGAGAAGCCACCAGGCAGCTACATAACTCCAAGGAACTGGGGATTTAATGAGCAGGAATGCTCTCAGCTTTGCTGTCTCTGGCTCTAATTACTGAATGTTTCCGAAGCTGCTGCCTGTGTGAAACGAGGCCCTTCGTTACATCGATGCTGCTGTGGGCAGCAGGGCGATACTGCGAGCGTGTCTGCTCAGTCTGGAGGGGGTGTGCATGTTATTCCTACCTTTTTCCCACAGGGAAAGAAAGGATAAGGCCTCCCTCTCACTGTGGTGAGAGGTGCTGTCACTTTCTTTGCCGGTGTCCTGCCTCTGCTGTGGGAGGGTGGAAGGCTCTCCGGTGTGGGGAGCAAGGGAGTGGGGCAGAAATAGGCCTGCCCCGGGCATGTGTGAGGACCTGCCTCCAACCAGTAGGAAATCCAGATGGAGACTGGTGAGACCAGTTTAGTAATGATCCCGGGAGAAAAAGGAAAGACAGGGATGGGGAGAGACAAATGCAAGATAGTTGGGTGGCTGGGACCTGACTGGCAAGTGATGAGAGCTGTGGAGTTAGGATGGGGCTGGGTACACGTGGGGACAGTTGTGGGAGAGAAGCTTGAGTAGTGCTGGCCGTTTTTGTAATAGAGTTGCCATGGGGAATGGCCACCCAAAGGCCAGCCTTTCCCCCTGCCAGTGCTGGCCCCCAGCAAAGGCACGGCACACGGGGAGGCAAGAGGCCGGCTGTACCCCCTCTCTGCCAAAGGGCCAGCCAGGTTCCCATCCCTTGTCCCTTTCCCTGCCTGTAAGAGGCAGGGAGAAGTGTTTGACTGCATCCAGGGTGGTGTGAAGCCCTGCTGTGCAAGAGCTGTTTTTTCTAAGTGAGGCTTTCCAGATCACAGCCCCCTCAAAGCTGCTGGATGGTCACAAACTCCTGACCATGGGAGCCTGGCAGGGTCTCGCTCCCCAGATGCACACCTTGCTCTCAGGTACAGAAAGGTAAAATCTTTTCCATTGCTCTGGGCTCCTGGAAGGTTAAGCTCTGGTTAAGGAGAGCTCACAAACAAGGAGTTTGACAAGCTGTTTTACCAATGCAGAGAGCAGTGGCCGCATCTGGGCACGAGCGGGGGCCGAGCGCATCCCTGCTGCAGGGCTGCTGCCGGCTGCACTTAGGCAGGGAGGGATTTAGCCCTAAGAGTCTTAATGACGCATCTTGGGAGACTTAGGCTGAGCCTGGCTTGCAGAGACGTGACCTGTGCTGCATTTCCCGTGGTCACCTGCCAGTCTGCATTATGTGAGCTGTCACCCGCTCCCAGACACAACACGTGAGCACGGTGGCACAGGGGCTTGGAAAACAAGGAGGGGGGAAACCAGCCCAACTCCTTACTCGGCCCAGCCTTGCCCCTGCACCAAGGCTGCTGAAACACAACATGGAACTGCTCCCAAAAGACAAAACCCAGTGCTTAAAGCTGGCAGAGAACCAGCAACCAGTTTGCTGTTGCTTGAACCGGAAGGAGGAGATGCTCAGGGACCTTGTGTCTCTGGGTCATCAACAGGAGAGTCTTTCCCCACTGCTTTCAGGGGTCAGCATTTAGAAGGGGGAAGAGCCAGGACTGTGGTTGCTGAATGCTGGCTCCTGTTTCACTTGTACTTGCAAGAATTGCAGAGTGAGTCACTGCAAACAAAGCAGCAAAGACCAAGGCACAATTTAATGACATTGTTGTTTATGATAATCCTATCCACGGGTGTATTTTTATAGCTGGAGAAAACAGGAAAAGGAAAGTAAAGGTCTTACTCTGACTTGCAGAAAGGCAGTCCCAGGGCCAGCACCAGCACTGGGAGAAAGGAGCAACCTGCTGGTTTTCACTGTGAGGACTGTCTTGTACAGAGACCACCCACTCCCAGAACTGACCTGACTTCGGTAATCACGTTCAGCTGAGATGAAAGTTGAAACAAGGCCAGCTGTAATCCCCAAGAAACCAGGCCACTCTCAGGACTCAGGACAATCAGGTCCCATTAAAAAGCATCTGCCAGACTGATGTCCTGCGGGTTGCATTACCATGCTTAGCTAGAAGTCATCAGTGAGGACTGATCTCCTGTGGCCTGGGGAAGGAGTTCAAAAGCTGCAGGTCAGTTTCAGGTGCAGCAATGTCTGTTTCCAAAATTCCTTGTCTCCCAAAGGCAATGGGACAGTGCCTTTGGCAGGTAGTGTACTCAGCTTCTTCCCTAAAAGACATGGAAACTTAAGAAGAGAAATGTGACAGTCCTGAAGTGACAGGTGAAGTACTCGAAGTACTCAGTACGTGACAGGGCACAGCTAATAAGCAGCAAAGAGAACACCATGGAAATGCCTGCTGTTGTTTGCTTTTTTCCCTCACCATCCGTCTGTCTTTTGACTACTGCAAAGTCTCTGAGCCACAATTAGGAGTGAACTTGTTGCAAGAGTTCCCAGATTTAATAGAGCTTCCTTGAAATGAAACCATTTATTACAACCTTTTGCAAGGACAAAACACAATGTACTCTGCTCTGGTACAGCCAGGAATATGCTGTCCTGGGGGCTGGGGAGCCCCGCTGCAGCACACAGCAGCCACCCAGGGACCAGCTCCCTGCTCCAGTGGGCAGCTGGTCTGGCAGCTTGAACCCAATCCCACTGAAATCAGTAGGAATTTTAAGATCCCTGAAGCAGGATGCGGAACTCAGGTCTGGCTGCAGGAAATATAATTAGTAGAGAGGAACCGGAGTGGGCTGTCAGGAAGATTTTTTTGGTTTATTTCATGTATCTCACCTTCCAAAGGTAGTGAGATCCCTGGCGCAGTCCCTAACTGGAGTGCATCTGATGGGACCTTGATTTGCCTTTTTTAATGAATGAGGAACACTATCTGCCTTGCCTCTTGGCAGGACAGACAAAAATGCTCACATTACCGTGGTGGAAGCATAGAAGGGCAGATCCAGACCTTGGCTCATGTTCTGGACCTCTTGCTTGTCCCTTCTCCTGAACAGCTAGACCTGGGTGGCAGCTGAGGATTTCTTCATGTATTTTTGGAAGACAACTCTCCTAGCTGTCTAGAAATCATACACTTGCCTTTCTGCCTGTCTGGGGCAAGAGCACATGATGCCAAAGTCACGAGCTGACCCTGGATGACACTTGGGCATCTCTAGCTAGTATAGGAATAGAGCTCGGGGGCATGGCAGGACCAGTCATTTACTCACTAAAAAAAGGTTGGTTTGGACTAAAGAAGAACGTTTACAAATGTCACCCCAAGTCAGCAGACAGTCACACCACCACTTGAGACAGCAGGGTTAAATCCAAGTACAAAGAAGCCCTGGCTGGCTTCAGACTTCTTCTGGGAAATTCGTTCATTTTGCTGAGAAAACCAAACTATCAGAAACATTCACTTCAGACTGATCTAAAATGAACCCGGTTGACCTTCTTTCTGGTTTGATTAATAGGAGGAAGAATTTCCTATTTGTACAGTTTTAATAACAAGCCATCAAGGAGAATCTGTGAACTGTGGGTGAGCCATGTCGGGAGTCTCCTGGAGAAGGGAAAATTGTCCCAGACTGACCTGCAGCGGCTGCAGCACCATGAGCTCAGTGGAGCTCCTCAAGAATCACTGAGGTGCCACCTCGCAGGCCCTGAATGTTGCAGTTGGAAGACACCCCTCATGGCTTAGGGGTGCTGCCAAGAATGGCTGCATTATCAAAAGAGTCCTCATTGCAGCATGTTTTACAATAAAGAGCAGAGTCAGCGTGGGGCACTTGGAGTGGGGATAGAAAGAAGAAAGACTTGCAGCATTCTTTTACCAATAGAGTTATTTTAAAACGTTGAAATTTATCTAAAAAAAGGCCACAACGTAGAACTGGCCAAAACTAACATGACAATAAAACAGGAACACATCTGCCTTGTTTTACGGCCTCCTGCCCTCCACACCCAGCAAACAAAGCCCAACACCAGACCACCAGCCTCGTGTCCAAAGAAGTCACGACCCGCAAGAGCAAATTTGGCAGCAGCTGCGTTGCAGAGTAACTTTGTAGAGAAGCAGCTTGTTTCCTGTGGGGACAGGGAGGCAGGGATGTTATTAAGTAAAAACCGTCGTGACTTCAATCCATGTGTGTCTAAACCCAAACCTGGCTTTACCGAGGGCCAGAGGCTCCAGGTATTACTTGAACACGAGCAGAGGCTGCTGATGGTTGTTCCTCTCCTCCGATACACTCTTGTTTCCTGCTTTAGCCGGACGAATGAGCCCGGCGGGCTGCGGGGTGACCCGCCGGGGTTTTTGCGGCGCGGGGAGGCCGTGCCGCGGTGTTTGCCGACAGCAGAGGGGGGTGTTGGGCCGCTTTTCCTGCGCTTCCCGTGCCGAGCCCGCCGGCCGAGCAGGAGGAGCCGCGCTCCGCCCCGCGCGCCGCGGCACCCGCGGGCCCC